>JAAGKR010001681.1:80481-116184 GCA_011419295.1 Clarias macrocephalus
TCTCCACTGAACTCTTTCAATTAAAAGCAGCCAGATTCCATAAATCTTAAACAATCCTCCTTATGGAAAATCAACAAGCCAAACTCTCAGCTTTGTAGAGCAAGTCAAATATTTTTTTCTTCAGCAGAGGTAGGAACAGGCTCAAAAATGCTTGTGTTCCAAGTAAAGAAAGACTTAAATTAATAATAATAATAATAATAATAATAATAATAATAATAATAATAATAATAATAATAATAATAATAATAATGTTTTGGCACTTTTAAAAGAAAAAAGGTTTATTAAAAAAGCCATCCATCTATCCATCCATCCAGGAACCTCTGTAGCGCAAATATGGACCATAGAGGCCATAAACTTTTTCATGCACCGAAAAAGTCTTGACACCTATAATATCAATTACCACCACTGAGCTTTGTTAACGAATTATAATTTACGAAAAGCAACAAAAGTTCAATTAAGTCCATTGTTTACATAAGAACAACAAGAAGAAAACATTTGTTTCCTTCTGAGCAAGCAGACATTAAAAGAAAGAGATTTTTTTTTATTTTATTAAAAAATATATATTACTTTTAATCATCTCTTTAATGGATTTTTTTCCCTCCACAAATCAGTAAAACTCTGTTTGGGAATGCTGAGAGCTTTGATTGTTTTTCCAGAGTGTTGTTGTATAACATGTCTAAATAGAGCTTAGCTGCTCTAGTAAACAGTCCTTCTGAATATACATTACAGCATCCAATAAACCCTAACTCGTATTTAGAAGAATGAGCTTTTCACACACCTGAAAAAAAAAAAAAGTCCACTTTTGACCAGGACTGTGTCTAGGTCTATTGTTTAGTGTTTATAAACATTCTTTTTTTTTTTTTTTCAAATCTAATGCTCTCTAGGCATCTAGTTGGTGAGTATAAATTCAAGCAGCTGTACTCAGAAGCTGTACACGTTTTAAGCCATCTGCAACTGGTGTGATGTGAGATGTTACACCCTTAGTCTGTTAGAGTGATGAAGATTCCACATGAAGCAGCATAAAGTAATTTTACAGTCTAGAACAGCATTTATAATTTATACTTGTATCTGATTTGACCAAAGGAGCATGCGTTGTAGACATACAAAGTTTTTTGCGTAAAATTGGTTTTTGATGTTTATGTCTTCAGCAATAATAATTCGGACGTCAAACATTTATTTGTTCATGCATTTTCCCTCCGTTTAATTTCCACTGAGAAAGTCAGTCCAGGCTTCTTTATCCCCATTCAAAGAATTCCAATTTCCTCTTGGAATCTTCAGCGGCTCCTGTGTCTTCCCCGAGGTCTCCACCCAGTAGGATGTGCCTTACAGACTTCTACTGGGAGCACACAATGGGACATTGTTGGGACTTGTTAGGTTTTAAAGTCTCATCTGGTTTTGTAGCTCTTCCAGAAGGTTTGAACTCTTTAGTCTTTCTTGGAACGCAAAATCAGCATCTCTGCAGTTTATTCTCATTTCCGCCCATTGTTCTACCCAGTGTGGTAGCAGTGGTAACTACCATCAATGTTTTTCATCGCAGGTATCAAATCTTGTCCGAATGCACAGACTAATTGAAAACCTTGATTAAAGCATGACATCCGACATATACAGTAAGCATATCACTCATACTTAGTGTAGCATAGACTTTAGGCTGTCAGCTTTTAACAGATATGTTTGTTAAACTGGCTCCTTATATACTATGGCACTGATAAGAGTATAGGCAGAAATCCTAACATTGTTATACATAAATTACTACAATTGGAAGTTATATTAAATTCTAAGTATTCAAATTATAAAGGGTTTGGAGGCATTAAAGCGGAATTAATGTTCAACTATGTAATTACAAATTCAAGCTAAACACAGTAGTTCACTTTTGCACTGTATAATCATCAGAAATACCTCAGAGCCTTCAGGAAAGTGGGAAAGATGTTTGGGCTGCAAAGCTGTATGCAAGTGTGTAGACCATTATCAATATTCCAGACAGCGTTCAGAGAACAAGTAGACAACCATAATCATGGAACATCAGGGAAATAAGTAACGGTCAATTCCATAAAACGCAGAACATTGCTCAGGTTTAATAACAGACAATGGATGATAACACTCCGTAACAAAAGGCAGAAACCACAGGATATAAATACTCCAAGTAATCAAGAGCTAAACAAGAAAACAGGTGGACACAATTGGGAAAAATACCAATGACACAACAGGAGTGGTGCTCAGACTAGACTAAAAACAAATGCACAGACATAACCGCATGGCAGAAACTCAAAGCAAAACATGAATGCAGTTCATGCATGTGCTCAGAAGGTGAATGTAGAACAGGTACTACTCAGTGAAAGCTGATCTGTTATATATTGTGTTCTTGTGAAAGAATATTGGTATTCATTATGTACTTTATATGGCATTGCAAGGGTTGCCTGTAAGATCTTAACTCGGGGCGAACCACAGACATGAGGTGAGGTCCTACAGGAAAAGAGTCTGTTTTATTCAGAAGCATTTTAAGGAGCGAGGAAGGAAAGAAGGGGAGAAAAGAAGTGAGGATGTGCACTTGCAGGTCCAGGAGCAGTGCCCCAGCTGGCATATAGGCACTCGGCTGGCGAGTGTTGGCAGCAGCAGAGTAGTGAAGTGAGGTTAGCCATGTGGTTAGCTCCCACTGGCTCCTCAACACGGATTTCGCATTCACCGCCAGCCGGCCCCACCCAGGCTTTCTTAGGGGCAGCCACAAACAGGAGTAAAATGCTATACAGCCAATGTCAGCTGTCACTTCTGCGGTAACTGCAGCAGCAAGTGAAGGGGGTTTTAACGTTGTTGCAGCATCCTTTTCCTCTTCTGCAACTGGACCGTGAAGGCTGGCTCTCAGTCAAAATGGAAAGTGGCAGCTCACGCAGTCCTTTATCCTTATCCCGCCTGTCTGCCTTTGAAGACACTCTCATGGTTAACATCCACCACCTGAACTTTTGGACCTCAAGTTCCACGCCTTGCTTTTCAATAGTGGAGCAAGTAGGTACAAGGTGCATTGATGATCATCTCCTGCAAGCTGTGTCAGATTTAGTGGCCTCAACCCCTTTTCACACCTGCTGAAGGGGAGGCCGTCTGTTAAGTGAGCTTCCATGACTGAACGTGGAGCGATTGTAAAGATTTGGGCACACACCCGTCACTGTGTCTGTGAGACCTGCAAAAAAGAAAAAGAATAAAGGAAAGAGTCAGAGTGCCGCAAAAAGCTTCTCCTACTCTTACAATGATGAATATAAATCAATCAGCCACAATATTAACATCACTGCCAGGTGAATTGACTAGCGTTGTATATTAATTATACAGTATAACCAATAAAACTGGAGACAGGCTCCTGGATACCCATCTAAATCTCATCCATGTCTGTGGGGACATCACGTCCGATCCGACCTCACGGAAAAGTCAATGTGGCACATTGATTCTGTCTGCTAATTCCCCAAATCCCAATCTGATCTGTGTAGGCTTTACTTTGCAATCCACATCACCAATAGGATCCACTGCTAACTCCATGGTTGCAGACAACACAGTAGTTCCCCAGAAGTCCTAACCTGAGTCATGCCCTAAGGAGCCAGTGCTGCCATAGCAGTCCAAGCGGAACCTACACAATACTGGGAATAATGTTTTGGGTTTTAGTCTTTTGACTGATCAATATATTATGAATATGAAATCTGATTTGAGAAATGCTGATCAAATGAAAACCACTTGGAATTTTCAGAGGAACTTGTTTGCTTTTTTACAGATTGGACACCTTGTTATTGAAAAACGCTGGTTTGTTTTGTCTGTTTGACCTCCCTGTCAGTTGGGGGAACAATCACCTTGCTGCTTGCAGTCTCAGGTTATTAGCCATGTGGTTAGTTCAGGTTAGTCATACGGGTAGTTCCAGGGACAGAAAAAAGTAAAATTTGTACTAAATACACTGTAACCCTGAAATGCATTTTTGCACTGGACAAGGGTTGTGGAATTTTGTCCCGGTTACCTCCATTGTCCCCACATTGTGCAGAGCAAGAAAACGTACAATGACCAAGACCTATTGTAATGTATTTATATGCACCTCAATTTTGGTTTGAGACAGACTTGAAAAAACAAAAAATAACCTTGAACGATCCCTTTAAGAAACAGCTGCGCTTGAGACCTACAGTCCTGTGTCACACACAGCAGCATGAGTCCAGCTGTTTCCAATCTAGAGTGAAACCTCATGAAACTGTGACCAGCGAGACTCGTAAGATTAAAAAAGTTCACACAGTGCATAGATATACTGTGTAAGTGACTGAAACATGCAGAACACCCAAGAATAGTCTTGTGGTCTTAAAAATAATTCCTGCTTCTACAGTATGTGCCAAATGATGCCAAATGACTGCTGTAATGTGTGCAGTGTTCGCACTGCTGGTAGCTGAGATAGCTACGCTAACACTGTGGCCGTGTGTACCCACCTGACCTACCGCCGATTATATAAACTTGTACTTGGATAAAATAACTATGGATGAAATTAACTAGGATTATGTGGTAGTATACAGTAGCATGGCAGAACAGCAGTGAGGTACTTCATGTGGCGAGGCTATTTTCCACATGATTGAACTCTGTGTGTGGTTATGACTTTATATCCTAGTGGGGACCGGATTATTACTGTTTGGACCTCGGTTATCTGTTTTTGTTTTTTCTTCCTCTCTCTGCAGCTTTCTGCTTTTCCTTTTACTTACATGAAATGTAACGGCGCTTTAAGTTTGTTATTAGGGTTAGGAGTAGAATAGCAGGAAATAAATGCATTAATGAGTTCCAGTGGAAGGTCCTCAAAGAGATAGTAAACCAAACAGATGTGTATGTGGGCACAATTTGTACATACTGTACTGCACACAAACCCTATGTTTCTGCTTCAACAAACTGATTTGATGATGAGGTTTCTTCTGATTGTCCTTTCGTGCAGACTATGCTTGTGCACGCAATGCTGCAGTGTTCCTTTTTTGCAATTAGAGATTTACTTACTTACATTTTCCATATTGCTCTGGTTAGATGTGCATTTACATGCACAAAGCATTTAATCATAACTGAATTTTTCGGACCATAATTGAATCTTCCCTGTTGTGAAGTGTTGAATTTGCTGGAGGGACAAGAGGAGATGTAGAAGAAGAAAAAGAGGTTTCAATAAATCTCACTTTCTCTGTGTTATGACTAGTTACAAGAATTTTGGTTAGAATGTTGAGAATGTTGTTGAGATAATTCAAGTGTGTGGCCAGGCGAAGTTAGTTATCAGCACTTATCACTTAAACTTGTTTATCGAAGTTTATTTATGCCACCTCTCTCATTCTGATTGGAAATTTAGCATGATTGATTTAGACTGTTCCAGCTGAGGTGTTTGTTTTTGGGCTACTGTTCTGTTAATTGGTGGAATATTTGGATTCATATAAACGCACCTAGTGTGAATTACACACTAAAACTATGATATGTTTCTATAGCCTTTTTCTGATTCCTAGGTATCGTCATTTTATTATACTCAGTAAGCTGCTTAGAGGGGAGTATTGGGGAAATTTTTAAAGAGTCAAAGGATTTATAACTGTTTTTGATCTCAATAACAAGCCCTGATGAGTCAGTTAAGGTGGAATGAGAATTTTGTTTTGAGAAAGTTGAGATTTTACAAATGCAAGGCTGCAAACTTTTACACATTCCACAATTACTATTTTGGGCCCATTTATTATGGCGTAATTGTGTGCCAACCTTTGCAAAAAAAAAAAAAAGTAAATAAATAAATAAATAAATAAATAGTTGCAAGCTCATTTCAATGCAAGATGAAAAGCTTTAACTTGCCCAGTGAGCTACCTAATACAGTAAATGTCCCATTTATCCACCACTGCATAGACACTGTATGTGTTTGGGTATAATGTACTTGTCCTAGCACGACTTCACGTCAGAAACGTCTGTGTTGACACATAAACAAACAGCTTTAGGCGAATGTGTGCCTGTGTATGATGTGTGTTTTGTGAGTGGTGCTCTGTGCTGTAATCTCTAAACTGTTCGGAGGCCCAATCATCGGTGTGGTCACGGCCACAGTGTGTCATACAGCGAGTGATGATTATGCGATACACCATACCCTGCAGTTAGACACATTTCCGCTCTCCAAACCAGTGGAAATTCTTTTTCTTGCCAATGCGGTTTTAATCGTTTGAACCTAAACTCTCATGGCATATAAAGCACTATGTTGGCACAGCCAGAAGCCAGACGCTAGGCTCTGCTAACATTCGCAGCCTGCAGTCTATCATCAGATTCTGGGATTTTTTTGTTGTTGTTTTTTTTTGTTTTGTTTGTTTGTTTTTGTTTTTTGTACAAGCTAAGTGTAAAAATGCAAGTCCAGTCAGTCGGGGTCATGTACCACCCTGTTCAATCTAGGTAGCGCACTTTTTAGGGAATCCCCTGGAAGGTTCTTTGTTGATTACTAAAACAGAAGGCTTTCGTCTCAGTAAAGGTTACATGCTGAGCACATGAAGAAAACTTTAATCCTTTAACTATCCAAATACCCCTTACGTATACCCCTTATATCCCCTCCCTCAAGATGATCATAATATTTCTGTCATGAAGATATTGGGTTTTTGTATTTATGATTATTGCAGGCCAGGGTCTAAATGAAGCAAGCAAACATGTTGGAGCGATCGTGTCTCCTTTGCAGACCACCGCATATCTCTCCTCACCATTGTTAAACTCGGAGAAGGAAGTAAAGTGGCAAGTGCAACCGATCGCATTATTCCAGGTCAAGCCCCAGGCCTGAATTGCTTTCACACATGGTGTGCTTTCGTTAGGTCGGTTTCTACAGCCACACCCGGATTCTGAGAGTGCTTTTACATCTTTTGCTCAATTTAGGATGAGTGTATGAAAAAGAGAAACTAAGTGAGCGAGAAAGGACCCAAACTTTAGCTTCAAATGCGATTCTATGAATGATTCAATTATTTTCTGGTTTCTTTTTTACACAAATTGTTTTTCCAAGATGATTTTACAAATACGTGGCATGATGGCATAGGCTTTAGCACTGTCGCCTTACCCTGCCAGGGTTGAGGTTTCAAGTACTGCCATGGGTCTGTGTGCAATGAGTTGCTCTCCCTGTGCTCAGTGGGTTTCCTCTGAGTACTCTGGTTTCCTCCCATAGTCCAAAGACTTGGAGATTAGATTAACTGGTGTTTCTAAATTGTTGCGTTTAGTGTGTTAGTGATTGTGTAAGTATATATATATATATAAAAAAATTTTTTCTGTACATTAGTCACAACTGACTAATGTACACTGATATCTTTCAATGATATTATTATGTTTCATACATTTAAGACATAATAAATTATGTTTTTGCCTGAAGTTAAACCTCCACCATGAATGAAATCAAAATGTTTAGTAGAGTGAAGTTATGAGCAGTTATGTGCCAGGTTAGAAACCTCAAGTTTTGACATTGTACTGCACATGCTGTGGGTGTGTCTTAAATTGACTGCTGAACAGAATTAAATTAAACTTTTGCAGTACTTAGATAATAACTATAGTTATGTGGCGGATTTAATAATCTACGGTATTTTAGAATAAGCTACTAATGCGCTACTGTCTCAATGTAAACAAACACTTCCACCAATAGATATTAATTAGAAAAGCTAAACTGAATATTTTTACTGGGATTAGTTCATATTTTCACTTTCCCTGAAATAACAGCGCTGAAGTGGTATAAGTGAATTTTAACACGCTGGATCTTTTTCCATTTCTCATCTGTGAAGTTAAACAGACAGACGTGTACGTGGACTTCAACCTGAAATAATAATAATAATAATAATAATAATAATAATAATAATAATAATAATAATAATAATATCACTGATCACATTAAAGCTCATCAGTTTTAACTATTTCTACAAACTCACTACTTACACTGGTTATTTATAAACTTTTTTCATTTTATTATGTCTTTTCTACGTTATCCAGTTATTCTATTATTTTTGTTTTAATTCATTTTATCCTATTAATCGATCATTTATGTGATTCTTACATGAGTTCACATCCACAGTTTCATTACATACGATTTTTTAAAAGTATCTTTGCACATTGTCCTCATACAATCCCATGTAAAACGAATTTACGGTTCATTTAAACATTTCCTCCCGAATACTTTGCAGGTGATATCAACTGCCCACAACTCGTTCATTCTAATCCACTCACACTTCGGTCAGATCCTCCCACCTCTCTGTGACTGCACTGGTGTTCTGGGAATCGTTTAGCTCATTAGTTTGCCAGATTTTCTCTACTGCTGTACAGCATCAATGTTACCTTTCAGTAGCCTAGCCTGCATACATGTGGTTCTCTTGTCCACAAAGACACGTTATTCTCCAGCCTGTTGCTACGTGCCCTCTCTTGACTCTGACCCCTCCCTTCTCTCATTCCCCATTTATCCTCCTAACACACCCGGACGTGGAAACTCTCAGAATATGTGCACCCAGTCACGCAGCGTTTTTAGCAACAAAAAAAAAAAAAGGGAGGGAGGGAGGGGGGTGGGAGTAACAGCAGACATCTCCTCCCACATCCCACAGAGCTCGGGGGGGGGACTTTGACTCGCCTTCACAAATTACACCTCCATGATGATTTGATAAAATTGTAGAGCATGACTTCATCCCTGTTTCTTGTAAAATGGCCCCAGATGCACTGGAACTTCATAGGAAATTTAAGCTTGATTTCCCTGAAGCATCTCAAATTCCTTTTTCAAGTGAGCTCCAAACCGACCAGTGTGTTAATCTTATAGACACATATAAAACCGAGCAGTGTGCTGGACGCTAAACAGTTGAAGGTTACAGTAAAATGCAACGGAAAATCGAGGTCATTACTGTACTGTACTGGTAGAGAACTCCACATTTTTGAAATCTTGCCATTTCCTACTATTTGCTTTGAAAAGCCCTCAAAATTTCAGATTTTCCTGAATCAAAATGATTCTCTTTTTTTTTTTTCGTAAAATTTCAATTTCTTTGACTTTAAGAATCAACTTAAATATGAAAAAGAAAAAAAAAGGTACATTATAAGATTTTATTACACCATGCTCAACCGATATGGCTGCAAGGAACTACAACTCCCAGATCCCAGTCTCCGGAGTTCTAACACACCTGCAACCAATTACATAGTCAGAAACACACCGGCATTGCGAAGTAAACGCTGCCTGTGACTTGTTCTTCTTCTTTACCAAAACTTATTATTGTGTTTCCCTCCCTGTGTATTTATACCCAGTTTTGTATGCTTCATTTCCCGAGTTTAGCTCCCAGTTTACTACATCCTTCGCAAATCACCTGACCCATACTGGTGTACCGACGCTGGGTTTTTCATTACCCGTTCTTGTTCTGCTTGCTTGTACACTATTGATATTAATATAAAATAGATTTCTAAGTGCACCCTCATAACACCTTCTCTATCTTCACAACCTCATTTCCTGCCGGACAAACATAACTGTCAAGGAATTAAAAGCTTATAATTGAACGTAAGTCCTCACTTTGATTATCAGCATCACCTACAGTATGTCAATTTCTGTTTTATCAACAAGGATGGAAGTTCCTCTTCTCTGTTTTTGATGATGATGTGAATGGTGCTATTTTATTTATTTATTTATTTGTTTGTTTGTTTATTTTTCCAAATTTAAAATACTTTAAAGTAAGCATAGGTGATATCATAGGTCATATCATAGGTGATATCATTTAAAAATTAGGGAATTATTGTTTGCAGTTGACATCACCACCCATTTAATAATTTTTTCAGGTGGATTCAGGCGGCACGGTGGCTTAGTGGTTAGCAGTGTCGTCCTGCACCTCCAGGGTCCAGGTTCGATTACGGCCTCTGTGTGCATGGAGTTTGCATGTTCTGTGATGGATTGACACCTTGTGCCCTAAGTCTCCTGTATACAGGATTAAGCAGTATAGACAACGAGTGAGTTCCAGATTTAGCCCAGTTTTTCAGTTGAGATTTAGAAAAGTTTCAGAGCAATATCTTCTTTAATTAAGCAATATCACATGAAAGAGAGTGCAGTTGTACTGAATATCAGCACATAAGCATAAGGGCACAGATCTGATCTTTTTTTTTTTTTTGGTCTCTACCAACACACATCCTTACCGCAACTGGCAGAGCAGGTGACAGATGGTATATAAAACAGGAGTGAAAGTAGTTTTAAGTTCTTATGTAGCCAAAGGATGAGGAAATTAAATCATGGAGGTGGTGGACAATCCTGAGAATTTCACTAGACTTTCTTATATATTTCACTTCTCACTTCTTCCTATTTAGAATAGCAGATAACGTTCAAGGTTAAATCGAGGTTAAATCCCCAAAAACGTAAAAAATGGGAAGCTATGTTGTCGGGGTGGGCAATACCTGGTTCCACATATCATAATTTCCTGTCATAATTATATATATATTAATATATAATGTCATAATGATATAGATTACAACTGGTGACTGACAGTTAGAATTGGTGACCATTTGTTAGAATACCTGAGTAGTGTATGTGGTCTGCATTGGCTAAATGGAGCAGGGACTGTAAATAAACTTTTTTTTTTTTTTTTGGTCAATTCTAGGTCAGTTTGTACAGAAATATTGTAAAATTATGGGTTTATTTGTAGCTCTGTAGGGAAGCATTAAGTCTGGCTTCTGGACCACACCACAATTCCTATAATTCCTATAATTCCTATACTTAACGTATATATTCATATTCAGTTTAATCACTACTGACACTGATGTATATATAAGATATAAACAGAGTAAACCGTAAGGTTATGTGAAATTATTCATCCTGTAGTCTGCACTGTATGAGCGTGTTATTCTGATTTCACTGTGATTTGAAAATGATTCAAATGTGGACAATAAATGACAACCACCTTGGAACGCCAATTAGGCCAAAATTGGAGTACCTGAAGGAAACCCACCAACGATGGGGAGAACATGCAAACTCCATGCGCACAGACCCGAGGTGGGAATCGAACCCGGAACCTGGAGGTACCACAGTGCTAACTGATGCTTGCACCCATTTAGAAAAAGGAATAAATAAATGGTGTGGATTCTGTTTTAGTGTGGGTTAGTTTAAATTCTGTGATATAGCAGAGGGCACAAGTGTGTAACTGAACATGTTTCTCTGGCACTGATTTGAGACGACACATTTCTTGTCTCTAAAAATAAAGTGTGAGTGATAATTGAAAATGAAGCTTTTATCATTTTTTTTTAAACAACATCTTCATTTATTGCATTTTTTTTTTTCAAAATAAGTTAAAAGAAATGGATGAGGCAGAGGCTCAAAGTTCAGTTAAAACAACAACATCTTTCAGTGAAAGTAAAATATCTGATCGATATCTCCAAAAGATTCGATTCAAGGACTAAGGACATGACAGACGTTTTTGCTTTGGGTTAACAGTACCAGTTTCTGGGTACATACAGTACTAAGCTTAGTCCTAGTCCTAGACCAGCCATTTTCAATGGCGTATATCAACCAAGAATATAATTTAATTTAAACTAAGCTCAGGCTGCGTCCAGGAAACTTAGCACTTCAAGTAAAAATTCATTTTTTTATAAAAAACTTCATTTCGACCTGATTCAAATCAAATCCGGTTGTCATTTCTTTGCTTGTGGATTTAAACAAATAATCATAAAAAAACAAATGTGGACATGAATAAAAATAGATAACAGCACCTCATTAACTACATCAGCAGTTTTATCATTCCTGAAGAATTATATTAAAAAGAAGGTTTTCACTGATCATTTGGTAACAAAGGGAAGAAATGATCTCCGATTATTTTCCAAGCACTACTGTGTAAAAAATAAAAATAATACAGAATATCCTAATTATAATAATCGTCTGTGTGCATCTTTGATGACTCTCTGAATTGGTTTCGATCTTTGCACAGCAGTAAAAGACACAAACAACTTTAAACCAAAAACTTTCGCACAATAAAAACAAAAAGTCAAATCACACATCAATTTAAAAACTCGAGCAAAGTTAAGGGTCGACGAAGGACACTGCGATGTAGCGTGTGCCTCTGGTGGTGGGAAGTCCTTCGTGAAGATGCGTTAGTCTGCCTGGGTGCATGAAGCTCCAGCCTTTTCTTGGAGACTCTATTGAGCAGTTATATCTGTGGAACCTGCAGCCTCCACCCTGGAGGAGGTAAAAAAAAAACAAAAAAAAAAGGGGGGGGGTGAAAAACATGTAAAGGAGCATTTAAATCATGTGTTATGACTAAAACATGATTTTGTTAACTTTAAGTCTGCAAAAATATAACATCATTTGTAATAGGAATCTAAGTAGGACATTGTGGGTTATATTGATTGGGCGGGGTGGATATGACGTACAGTAGCACACCCATCTGGGAACCTCTGGACCGTGGAGGCCAATAGTGACCATTGTATTTATAACCATGGTAGGACCTCCAATCAACATTCACACACGCATTCACACACTATGGGCAATTTGGGAACGCCAATTAGCATCATTCACTCACTCAATCATCTATACCACTTTATCTTGTATACAGGGTCACAAGGGGGTTGGAGCCTATCCCAGGAGACTTGATGAGGAGGAGGGGTACACCCTGGATGGGGTGCCAATCCATCATACGGCACACACACATACACACACTCACGCTCAATTAATTGACTAATGTCAATTAGCCTAATCTGCATGTCTAGGAAACCAGAGGACCCGGAGGAAACCCAGAGGCGGAAAGTGAACCTGGAACCCGGGGTACATGATAGAACACCGTGCCACTGTTAGAACTAACTGAAGTTTGATAGAAACTGTATGTTGTTGACTCCCCACAGCTGATTAAAAGGTAACTCGATGTAGAATTAACTACACTGTAGCCTATAGCATTAGTCATGTGTGCAAGTCTCTCGAGTTAAGTCGGGCAACATGCGCACCAGGCCGATGTACGATAGTGTGGTCTGTCCGACTGCTGGAAAGATTTCGTAAACCCCCGGAAAAAATGTAAAAAAAAAAATTAATTAATTAAACACCTCGAAATCTAGGCCCTTATGGTTGAGTGCGATGTTGATGGTGAAGGTAGAGGAGTCATGGTGAGGCCTCAGATAGGCCTGTCTGGTAGGGGTGTATTTCACAACAAAGTTCATGATAGCGTAGCCCTGTATGAGACACAACAAATGCACTAGGTTAATAGAAAGCATTTCATTCAAAGTCTTGTCGAATCAAAACACACATATTCCACAAAGATAAAAAACAGCTTCTATTCCAAACATAAAGGAAGAATGAGCTCCATTGTTTGCCTTTTTTTCTTTTTTTCTTTCAAATTTAACTATAGCCAACATTCCTTGCAACAAACCGAGAAGAGCGCTTACAAGGCAAACGGACAGACTGCAAAGACTGCACAGGTTATGCCTGGATAAATCCACCTTTTAAATCTGTCTTATGATTGTGTAGACATGATTTCGTCCAACAATACTCTCCGCAGGCCAGCAAGAATCTAACACTGCACGGTAAGAGCATGTCTCAGCACCTTGGTGTAATATCCGGAGAAGACCTTCAGTGTGACTGGTGAGATGAACTCTCGGATAAAGTGCAGCCACTCCTTCTCGTACCCGATCTGCGTCATGTGGATGTCGTCAGTAGGGACGCTCTCATATCCCCCAGAAATGCGCTTGTCCTGTGGAGTGATGAATATGCTTATTACAGAACTGGACTGGAAACAACGTGCCTGTTCCAGGAACATGCTGGTCATCAATTATTCTAATGTGCAAGTCACATAATATGGTTGTGTAAACAAAATAATTTAGACCACAGCTTGATTTAAAAGTGTCCATTTTTTACTGTACAACAGCAACTCAGACATGAGACATGAGACATGAGACATGAGACAAGCTCCGAGTGACAGATTTATACACTTTATACACAGGAGGGTACAATCATTGGGCTGCATCAAGCAAAGAAAACAACTAAGGAAATTTGAAATGACTGGAAATGGGTTAAGGACCCTTCATCACATTATAAAACCTGAACGGATAATACTGAACAGACAACTCTGTGGAATATTACACTCTTATCCAGAGCGATTTACATAAGTGCTTTGAGGTTTGCATTAATAAATAAATCATTACATTGGTATTACATTGGTTCACTGGGTTACTGACTACCATAAGTCAAACATTGTTGGGATGTTTTTTTTTTTTTTTTTTTGAAAAAATGAAAAGAGGTCATGTGACCTGATGAGTCTAGATGAACCCTATTCCAGAGTGATGGGTGTGTCAGGGTACGAAGGGAAACGCATGAAGCGATGCAACCATCATGCATAGTGTCCACTGTACAAGCCTCTGGAGACAGTGTTATGATCTGGGGTCGCTTCAGTCGCTCAGGTCTCGACTCAGCAACGTTATGTGGCAATAAAATGAAGTCTGCTGATGACCTGAATGTCCTGAATCACCAGAGTATCACATCTATGGAGGGTTTATTTTCTGTTCTTTTCAGTATTCCATGATTCTGTGAAAACGTGGAATCATTTTCACACATGAACTGGACACCACATCGTGTGCTGTAATCAAAGCTAAAGGGGATTGGATGAAATCTTGGAGTGTGCGGTGGTACTGTATGTACAGTAATCACTATATGTCAAGATCTAGGTTTAGTGAAATGAATTATTGAATAAAGGTTGTATAATTTAATTCTTGTAGCAATAATTTTTAGTCTAGTTCCTTCTGTTCTGTATACATCTGGCTACATTATTATATGTTTTGCTGTTAATACACATTTAGTTTGTGCAATGCCAACATATAGTATTGGCTTATATTAAACCTACGCCAGACAAAGCACGTAAATTACTTCCAGTATTGGTTTCCCCATTTTAATTAAGAAATAACAAATTCCAGATAACAAATTCCAGCTTGCTACCCAACCCCTTAGTCCTTTAATGTGAATATACCCTGCATTAATATGCACATGGTGTTTAATCCACTCCTAATAGTTGTTAACCTCATGTTTGCATCACATTTTGGACTTTTTCTTTAACCATCATTTAAAAATCTGCTCCCTAACCGTGTGTACCACTGACCTCATGTTTTCCACCAGACCAAGTGCCGAAGTTCTCCATCTCTTCCACCATCTCATCACAGCCTTGTTCAGATAGTACAGGGAACCAGAACACATCTGGACATGGCTACACACACACACATAGACCCATTACACGCGGATACAGAACATACTGATGCCTGGCACAACTCCAGTCACATACATGCATTTAATCTGACCATAATGTTATACAGTAACCACTTCATGCCTCTCTACCTGTTCCAGACGGTTCTCCGTGAAGATCTGGGAGTAGTTTGGATGGATATACTTCTCCCTCCAGTCCTGAAATGGAAAATACAGATCATCACTATAGGTTTTGTTAAACGCCCTTACAGAAGGACAAGGTACTGTATTGCTGTCATACTGGCTAAACACACAAGTTATTAGTCAGCAAATGGTCTTCAGCTGTGTCTGTTTTATTTAAGAACCCTGATTATTCCCAAGCACATTAAAGCACATTCCCAACCAATGATGCAAAGAAATGAAAATATTAACAGAAGTTTATCTTCTCTCATTTTTTTTTACTTTTTTTTTTCTCCCCCCATAGAAACAGTTTAGAAAGAGGAGGAACATCTGGACACTTACCACAGGGTTCTCAAATATTTGCCATAAATCATTGTTCAAGTGGGATGTGTTGTAGTTGGCTGTAGAAATAAGCCTTCCAAACTCATGACGGTTTGTAATGTACATGAAAACTCCCTGTAGCATAGAAAGATATCCTGTTACATTTCAGCTGAAAAAAAAGATGCCTGACATTACACACATATCCGAATGTGGTTAAGTCCCTAATGTTCAGTTGCTAAAGATTAAATGAGAATTAAATTATGGATATTTGTCAATCTGCGTTTTATTTTAATGGTAGAAGGGAGTAGCGAGGAAGGTGAGGTGAGGATGAAGGAAGGGAAGGGACAACTTCAGCAGTAATGAATCTCTTCCACTAAGGGTGCTTTCATGTTCGCCTGTCTGAATGTGCATTTTCTTTAGGTAGGTGGAAACACAATAATCACACTCAACAACAACAACAACAACAACAACAACAACAACAACAACAACAACAATTGATTTAGGAATAACTATGCAAAGGTGGCCTCAGTCGTCTCCCAGCTGACTTTAAACTTGGTGAGGAAATGAGTCGAGGCGATTAACCTAACTTCAGGAAGTGAATCTAACATGCACTGATCAGCCATAGAGACATTCGATCAGATCGAGATCGGGAGAATCTGGAGGCCAAGTCAACACTTTGTTTTTTCGTTCCTTAAACCATTGCTGAACATTTCTATTACAGGAGCAGAATAAAGTTCCAGCAGGGACATGAACCGCCACCCTTCAGGTTAGTAACTCAGAGCATTAACACACTGACATTCTTCCTTAATGTATATTTGTACCATACAGACATTTTATATTTTATTTATTATTCTTCTTAGCCAATTTTTACTTCTATATATATATATATTTTTTTTTTCTATATAGATATTTTTGTTCTTATTCCTTCTTAGATAAATAACTTTCTTGTTTTTTTTTTTTTGTTTCTTCCTTGTTCTAAGGTCAAGGCAGTTGCCTAAGCATTTCACTGCATATCTTACTGTGTATGATTGTGTATGTGACAAATAAAATTTGAATTTGAGATGGAAACATGGCCCCTACCGCTGCCATGAAGGGGTGGACTTGGTCTGCAACAATATTCAGGTTGCAGTGTTTACTTGCTGCTTCATATATCACTCTAATGAGATAAACGTTATTCACTACATGATGCTAACAGCATGACGGTCGGTATATTGTGGTTTTATGTTGTACAGTAGATGCGCGTTGCTAAACTGAGACAAAGGACAGAGCTGTAGCACTGCAAAAGTGTGATGCATTTCTAAATAGTGTAATTAAAAAAATAATAATAATAAATAATAACACTAATCCTGAATGATAATATTTTTTGGGGCCACTCATGAATATAAAGAAAATAATGAAAAATAAATAAATAAATAAATAAATAAATAAATAAATAACAATAATAATAATAATAATAATAATAATAATAATAATAATAATAAATAGACAACAATAAAAAAACGATTATAATAAATACAATTTAATTATTGAATTAAATTAAATAAAGCTATCCACACCTTCTAAGAAAAAAAAAAAAAAGAAAAAAAGAAAAAAAAAAAAAAACTTAAACCAACACTGCACTAGACAAAGTTTTGTTCGTGACCTAACATTTGGTTTCTTGTTTTCTTCTTGGTCCTTTAATTATATGGAGTGCGAAACCAAATCAAACCAAATAACAAACAGATCAATTGTATCAACTATGAAAGCACCCAAAGAGGAAGGAGATGAAGGGATTTTACACTGAAGCATGTGAGTCTCCGAGACTCCCTCAGTCTACGCTTCACCTGCTCTCCTACAAAACACGTCACTTATTCTATCAACTATATCAATAAAAGTGCCCCTACTATTAGATTACTGCTTGAGCAGGTGTTACTGCCTAGTCTGAGATAAGTCAAGGAGTTTATTTGGGGTTTATGTTATGGAGGGTCATAGGGAATTGGGAATTGGGGGGGGGGGGGGGGCAAGGGAATTCCTTGAAGCAGGTAACTATTCCTGCGTCCTTCTGATGCCTCTCATCATGTTAGAATAGGGGACATTAAATCTCTGACTTTGTCTACAACTAAAGGTCATCTAAGACCAAAACCCAGGTGCTTTCTCTCCAAAATAACAGATGAAACTTGTTGTCTTTCAGCGTCACTTTCACAAAGGATTTGGCGGATAGGGATCAGACTGCTTTCCAAATGCTCTTAGTGTTAAATGAACCAGTTGGTTCGACTGCACAGATTTGGCTACTAAAACAATACAGCATAATCGTCTAGAACTAGAATATACTAGAATTTAATCTAGTCAGATATATAACATCATCTATTGCAATCAATTGGCATTTAAATATAGAATTGAAATCATTCCTCATGGACATGCTTGTTTACATCTAATTATTTAGTATCTGTAGTTTGTATGTACAGTGTAAGATTACATACTGTAAATCTACATAGAGGTTATACAGTATAATATGTACTGTGGTCTGGGAAAAGCCATCCGTCATGTCACTTTTGTACAGTTCCGGCAAGGTGATAAAAGTGGCTCGTATTTCTTGTTATGAGACTCCAGTCCATTTGATTATTTAATTTAATCTAGACAATTTATTTTCTTGATTTTCAAAGAGCCTTTTCCTATTGTTGGAAAGAATTAAGACAACATATGCTGTGTATTATACTGTAGTTCCCTCTGTGCACACAACAGGACTTGAAGTTTCTAAAGCCGGGGTGTTCAGCTCTGCAGTTAGTGGTGTGTTTATCAACAACAATAATAATAATAATAATAATAATAATAATAATAATAATAATAATTATTATTATTATTATTATTATTATTATTATTATAGTTTCAGAGATTTGACAATGATAAAACTGTACATCTGATTGAAAATGCATTAAAACGTTTTTTTTTTTTTTTAAGTTTTCAGAACTGTGCATAGTATAAAAAGTATTTAAAAAAATTCTACCCATATACTGTACAGAAGTTTTCCCAGGCCACCGTACACACACTGTACAGATAATGTAATGCTGCTCTACTCTTTGTACTGAATATTCAGCCATTCAAACGTTTTGGAAAAGTGATGCTTCTGTTTCTAGCAGCAAATAACATGTTTGTGTTGATGTGGATATAATGCAGAGTAATCAAAAAGTATCATAAAACCTTTGGGGATCTGAGCATATGGAATGATTCCGGAGAAGGAGAGTCTTTTTCTCTGTGTATTGTCTAGAATGAAGGAAAAGCACCATGTAAAATCTGTAACGTCCATTCTGAACACAACAGAGTTACACAGAAAGCACACGATGAAGACGTCACGGACGTGAGGCCACTTTCAGCGGAGAGGAGGCCCCTGCACGTGGAGAAAGCCAACGCTGCCTGTTCACCACAGCACCTGAGTTCCTCTCATATGCCAAGCTGAGAGCGAAAGGCTTCATGTTCATGCGGACTGACAGAGGTTTAGTTTCTAAATCAGTTCTGGAGGATCTCAGGTTTTCTTCTCTTCTAGCCTTGGTCATTATTACAGATCTATTCATTTTGAATTTAATTCCCGGAGTTGAATACAAGCGGTATTCAAGTCAAACTGTGATGGACTTGTGATAAAATTTCGATTTCCACATGTTTGGAGTTGCTGGGAGGCCGGTGTTTCAGACATAAAGCAGGCATCTGATCACGGCTTCAGCGTCCTCGGTATCCAAGCACTGGTGAAACACTGGGATGAGAGTTTTGCTGCACAATCAAAAGTCCCGGTTTGAATTGAATGCTCCTTGAATTTGACTCCTGTAATTAAGAACCATTTTGGATGCTCAATGGATTTAACTTTCTAAGATGTTTAATGGTTTAAAAGTGTACTGTTACAAATAAGTACGTTCTGAGCATTTCCTTGGTTTGTGTTGATTCTGTTTCTCCTAATTCTTCTTCCTAATTCTTGTTCTTTATTGTTGAATAAAAAATATCAGCCTCCTTCAGAACTGAAACTGTTAATGTATGGGGTTAATGTATTAGGAGAGATAGAGAGAGAGACGCTGCGAGCTAAGAATGCCAGCCAGACATTCTCATTCTCAGGGGTTAAAAGTCACATGTGAAGCATGGAGGAGGAAAGAATAAACTGAAAGGAAGAGACTTTGAACGCACCACAGATGGCAACATAAACACATAAAGGTCATGCCTTGGACACAAACAGCCCACTGATACACACAGCTTACTTGCCAGTTATGTCTTTGCAGCAGGACTGCAGCAGATGTTTGAAGGCATTAAGAAACATCACATTTGTAAATGAACACTGTCTGAATGATGGAAATTTTAGGCCTCATTTATCTTAAATAAATCATCTATCTCATTTGGCTGGCTATAAATGAATGAACCTGGTTGCAAATAATTTCCTGCAAATTTATGTACAAAGAGTCCTTGATTGGTCGGGTTTATATCATATAATTCTCAATTAGTATGCTCAAACTGATTTGAGATTAATGCCTTGAAAGAAATTGATGAAATCATACCAAATCAGGAATTAACGCATGACTGTTTTTGTTTTATTTATTTATTTTTTTTACGCAAATTATTCATATAAGCAAATTTGACCCTAATGGCTTTCCATAATCACCATGCGCACTAAAATTCATGTTTCATTACAAAAAGCTTCCAGATGGAAACTAACATTGTGTCTTCGAGCTACCTTCAAGAATATGTTAGATGTATGATGTCGGAGTGGCGCCTCAGGCAGCTAAAGCTCTAGGTTGTTGTTTTGGATGTTGATCTGAGGATCCGGGTTCGAGCCACACCACGCAGCTACTGCATACAGTGCTGGTCCACAGTGCGGGAGATTTTAACTGCCATTTTTTCATGCATTTCTTTATTCAAAATTTGCTTGTTTATAATACAAGAGAATCTGAGTAGTTTAAAATTGGATGAATCGTGATTAATCACAGTCCATGACTGTGAAAAAAATGTAATCGATCGACAGCACTATTTTCAACACAACTTAGATTCGTGTAAACGATTGATAAATGAGGCCAATCGACACTAAGAAGGATTACAGCTTACCTCCGAAAATCATATGTAACTTGACCTTACAAGATAATAATGTTAATCCATGCATGATATTATAACATAACTATATTATTCCATCATCTGTGCTTAAAATAAAAATTTTTAAAAAGTTTAATCTACATTTTGTAATGTAATCTCTTGTGCCACTGTTCTCACCAACTCCCTGGCGTTCCTACACAAAGCCATGTCGGGATCGAGTTTCTCCAGGACGAAAATGTTCCTCTCCTTCAGCTCGTTCCTTAAAGCCTCACCTTTGACGAGGTAAACATGGGCCATGTATGGAATGTTCCACACGCCACTGGAACACAGGCAGAAATGGAGATGTTAATACCGCTGTAAATCTCATTGTTTGATTAGTCTGATTTCAGGCCGGCTTTTCATTTGAAACTTCTCAACATGTTATTTGTGTTCTATGGACGGAGTCCATGGTTCTGTGTTGGTAGCAAAAAAAAAAACAAACAAACAAAAAAAAAAACACATGTTCTCCATTTTACCAATTCGGTTTTGTGGTGAGATTGCATGACATAATCAACAATTACTGTCTTCCCAACTTGCATCTATAAAACTCGTGCGTGAGCTGCTTGCCAAATTTGCTCAGGCACTGTGATTGAATCGAGTCTATCAGGAAATATGTCACTGCTTATGTATGTTCTAATCAGAGAAAGTTAGCAAAACCACAGCAATCTGGGATAAATTCAATAATATACATGTAGGTTCTATTATGCTTTTCCAAAAACAACTTACACTCGCTTCCCCTGCACGATGTCGATGTAATCCTCAGAGCGGGCGTAATAGCCGTCCAAACTCAGAGCTCCCCAGAAGTTGGACCACAGTTTGCCGTGACGGGTGACAAGAGGGCCAATAATTTTTCTTAGCAAAAAGAAGAAGAGAGAGAGCGAGAGAGAGAGAGAGACAGCCAAAGGCCATGTGTCAATCAGGATACAGTCATTGTCATTTAAAAGTCTCTGAAATATTGGACCTGGCAAGTTCTGAATAAGTTTGTCATCCTTAAACCTGTTATTATGGCTCCTAGGGGTCGCACAAACTAGTACATGTGCTGGTAAACAATTCAGTAAGACAGACAATCAAGACGACTTTAATAGTTTCACACAAGATTAGGACAATACAACAGTTAATTACCCATTGTGTAAATCCTTGCCCTCTCGGATACTGAATTGGAACATGAAAATGTGCAGCTTGTTTAAACCCTGAATCAATTGTTTAAATCCAGAATCATTTTTCAGACAGACACTACTGTGAGCAGAGATTAAATCATAGGTTATTTTAAGCCTGGACAAAAAGCCTCCAGACGTTGCTTTAGATGTCACATCTTTTATCCAAGCAAAGCTCACTGAGCCATAAGAAGGATTTTGTTGACAGACATTGCAGGTTTCCATGATGCAGGTTCCAGAATAAAAAAAATGGTGCCAGAGGTCTGTTTTATGAGTTAATTAGTGCAATATGATAGACGGGCGAGCAGGGGTAGCTCGGTGGATAAGGTCCACAGTTTGAGCTCTGAAGCCGCCAGGCTGACCTTGTAAGTGGTTAGACACAATCGGGCGTCGGCTGGCACCCCAACCCAGTAGGTAACTGCCACAGAAATCAGTATCTCCATGAGGAGTATCCATCACCTATTGTGCCGGATGGCATGTGGATGGACCCCATCCCTAATATGACACACAGATATACTACTTTGCACATTTATTACACAGATTTTTTTTTCCATTGTTACCGGAAAGTCTATAAAAGCATTAATTGTGAAAGAAATGCAGTTATGGCATTTAATTTTTGGAGTTCTATCCAAAATCGTTTGTATTTTAGCTACGGAATGAATAGTAGTCAACTACTTTTGCAACCCATCATTCAAACATTTCATCTGCTGCAGCATGATGAATGTTGTTTTTGTTAGAAGAAAAAAAAAAAAAAACATAAAAAAATGCATTACAGCAAATTATAGTTCATCTTAAAATTTCCCAAGCAGGACAAATGGCTTCTAACATTGCCGTTTCTAAATTCGCCCCATAATTCTGAAGGAATGCCCCAGTGCTTCTTTAAATATTTGAGTATAGGTTACTGTATAGACATTGCTAAATATTGCACCGTGGTCAGGACGCTATCCTCAGGACAGTGGGTTTAGGAAAATGTGTATCCTGTGTAATGTCTACTTATTTCCTTAAGAAGCGAGCAAGGTTCATTTTGGAAGGAAGATTTCCTTCCGTTCCTGTTGTTTCATCAACTGTCTGACACCTTTACGTCTATGAAAGGAAACGGCAAATCAGGAGGATTACCTGTTTTGTTCCATGAGTAGCTTCAGTGTCTGACGGTTTGTGAGCATGACATCCGCGTCAATGCTGAAGTAGTAGTCACACTCAGGATCTCTTCGACACAAGTCCCTGATCAGAAACACAAATTAGTTTGTTTAATATTCCTCATGTCTGAATCTGTGGTTTTGATTTGTACTAACATATATTACTGTATGCTCAAGGTCTGGACTAGAAAAAACACCATTGCTGGGCAAAATTGCCTTGAAGGCTTATAAGCCTGCCGGGTCACTTGCTACAGGAGCATTTTTCAGAACGATATGTTGAACACTCTCCATATGGCTTCCATAACAAGGATGTTATATGTACAGTACAAAGCACCTGCACTTGGACAACCAAATGTATGTGTTATACCATATGTAAACGTGTGTGGTTACACACCAAATCTAATAGCAAGCATCTCTCTTACACACTCATTGCCAAACTATGGGCAGTTTGGCGATGCAAATTAGCCTAATCTGCATGTCTTTGGACTGTGGGGGGAAATCCTCTAAGCAAACTCCACGCACACAGACCCAGAGGTGGGAATCGAACCTGTGCCCTGGAGGTGCAAGGCGATTTTAATGCTAAATACTAAGCCAGCGTGCTGCCAGTTAGAAAGAGAGTTTGCATTGAGGTAGCTAGCTATTAGCGTTCAGTTCGTTTGTATCAGCATAGAGTATTTATTCATTAACACATATGTATTTTAAATTCCTAATGTTTGGTAGAATGATAATAATTCCGCTACAAATTAGCTTTATGCTAATACCTCATGTTCCAATATCCAAATATTCCAGTGCTGCTACTGTAGCTATAAGTATTCAGGTAATAGTATCAGAATTACTGGCCAAGTCCAACAGCCAAGCCAAGTTTTACAAAAAAAAATTTTTGTATTCATTAAGTTGATAGTTTAAGATTCTGATAAAAAGCTAATTGAATCCTAATAGCTAATTATCAGAGTTATTAGCCAATCAAAAGCTAGAGTCCTGATCTCAAAAATGTTAGCTAGCTGGATGATAACACAAGATCATACAGACTAGTTGAGCTAGCTGACATCATACAAACTTCTATGATTCATATTAAGTATACCCAGCAGCAGTTCTCATTTTTGTAGTTTAAAGTTTAAATTTGTCCAAATCAACTTACATTTGATCTCATTACACCTCTGAGCAGTTGAGGGTTAAGGGCCTTGCTCAAGGGCACACAAGTGACAACTTCTTGGTGCCGGGGTTTGAACCTGAGACCTACTGAGCAACAGTACAACACCTTAACCGCTGATCTACCTCTGCCCATCTTTTAGCCTTAAATAGATTAAGATTCGTAGACAGATTTGTAGTGTAATGCATAAAAATAAAGAAGAAATATCATTTGTTCATGAGCCTGGGGGTTGTTTACATTTGGATTGTCCCCTTTTTCAACACACTTCGATTCATATTATATTTTATCCTTCTTATTCAACATAATTTTCCAATAGTGCTGTGAAGATACACAGTGTACATGAAGACGCTTACATGCCCAGGTTCCTTGCTTCTCCTTGGCTCAGGATCTCCTCAGGGCCAACAACTTTAAAACTATGGAAGACATTTTTGTTCTCCTTCCAGAACGCCTCTAAGTGCTTCTCATGGTAAACCTCCTAGCAGAGCAGAGAGGGTGGAATAAGGATACTGTCAGCTGAATCATAAACACTAGCTTGTAGCTTAAGGTTTTTTTTTTTTTTTTTTTTCTCCTAGAATGGAATGTAACTTCACTCCTACACTATTATGGACGAAGACATCCAGTTTATCTTTGGGATAATCCAGAGTCAAGATCCGCTGCAGGAACTCGGGAAGAAATGGGGTCGGCTGCTCGATAAACACTCCGATCCTTACTCTTGGATAATCCTGTTTGGGAAGAAAAGGAACTGTTTAGTTGTGCTATTTGACAATTAACAATTAAACAGCCAAGGAACGTTCAACATTTATCTTTTATCAGCATTACAAAACTGGTTAAAATGGTGTTCTTGAGTTTTCTACAAAAGCAGCTCTAATTATAAGACAAGAAATTTCATCTTTCTAATGTTTTTTAGCTGCTCCCAACAAAGGTTTTTACATCGGATTTGAAATAATCGGATTTTAATTGATTTTTATCAAGAATTGGGACTGGCACTATGTCCAGTTGCTTGGATTGAGCATTAGCTGGGAATCAAACCAGGCTTTCCGCATAGTGTGTGAGAATCCTACCACTGAGGCACCTCTAATGGCATCTCTCTAATAAAAATAAGAAAATAGAGAAAGCTGTTAATTAGCCTATTTGTGCAGGATTATATTGGCCTAAACATTTTGCCTAAAAGGCAGCAATTAAAAACAGCAAGTGTCTCAGACAAGGCTGCTAGTATTGTTCCTTTGTTGGCTAACATAAATACTGTTCAAGCTCGGGACCTCTGTCATAACAATGCCCCATGCCATCTTCATCACACGATTCAGGAGCTTTCACTCAGCGGCTGGGCAGCTGACACACCACACACTCACGCAGTTTTTCAGGATGCTCTCTATGGTAGAAATTTGCCAGATGTTCCTGTTGCAGCTGTGGCTCTTTCAGTTTTTTCAGGAAGAAAAGTCTATGTTGGGATTTTTTCACCAGGTGTGAAGTCAATTTTGCAGCTGTTAAAACACAACGACTGCAAGGAACTTTAGGCTGTCCATGCTCTCCACATTTCTCCACATATGAAGGGGTTAATGATCAAAGTCAGGACTGTACAGGGAATATGGCAAGAACTCCCAGTCCAATTACAGTTCCAGTAATGTGCCAGTGGTGTTGGTAAATGGTGAATGGACAAGGTATGCACCAATTTTCAAGGATAATCTGGAAATAACTACATTGGGCTCTGAACCACCTCGGCCCGGATCACCATTCACGGTGTCCAGCCTTTTTGAAAACATTTGCATCGTCCAAATGTTTCACATTATCATCACCATACTGTGCTTTACATCCTCTGTTAATGTCAATCAGTTTTTTCTGCCTTCTTTCGCCAGAATTTCATGCTAGGTTTTAGTTTGATGTTTATTTACATTTTCTTACATTTCTCCATTGTATGAATCAGATCTTTTTTTTTCCATGTTTTTTTTGTATGGATACAGAGACTTGAATTGAAATACATGTGTTTAAATTATGATTGAAACGTATATTACTGTATCTTGGGAACAATCCGGCCAAGGACTTAAGTGCGATAAACATAATCTGCCAGACACTGGGGTCAAGCAGTTGACCAGTAGGAGTCTATCTTAGGTTAGTGTTTCAAACATACTTTCTCATGACATTTATCTAAAGACAACCTAATGCACCCTTCCAACCTCTGTGTCCAATGCATTCAGCCAGGATAAAATGTGTGATTGGCTGACTCCGCATTCCTTGGATGGAGGGAGTTGGAGAACTTCAAGATATCACTCCAAATATTTTGTGTTACTAACAATGCAAGATTGAGTGAAAGGGAGAAAGAGTCTGAGCAGATACTAAAAGTTCATATGGTAAATAAAATGACAAATCTATGAAAGTCTATAAAACCCGCTCCACTTTCTGATTCGATGTCGCCATCTCTGAAGTTGGTTTCTCGCCAGTTGAGCTGTAATCAGCTAAATAATTTATTTAAATGCATAATATTGCTCACAACCAAGAATCCCCTGGAGAAATCACTTAACTGATTCATCTTAATTAATGTAGCTGATTATGATCAGTGGTGGACAAAGTACACAAAATTATACAAAAGAAATGTAGAAGTCCTCTATTTGCATTCCTCCTTGAGTAAAAGTACAAATATATCCTATAGTAAGTAGTGAAGTAAAAGTAAATAGTATAATTTAATAAACCTATACGAGTAAATGTTTGTGAAATATGTACTGAAGTACAGTGACAAAGTAAATGCACTTAGTTACTTTCCACCTAAGACTATAATCTTACTCTCACTCATTGTCTCTACCACTTTATCCTGTATTCAGGGTTGTAGGGATCCTGGAGCCTTTTCCAGAAGCCTTAGGGCATGAGTTGGGGTACACCCTGGACAGAGAGCCAAACCACCACATAAACTACGGACAATTTGGGAGCAGCAATTAGCCTAATCTGCAGATCTTTGGACTGTGGGAGACAACCTAGAACAAGGACAACATGCACCTGTAGGTGCAAGGCGACAGTGCTAACCACTACACCACCATCCCACCTTGACTATAATCCATGATCACTTTTTCAACAATGAACATAAAATAACAAAAAAAATGCATTATTTTAAAGGAGAAACATGAGACAATCTCAGCAACAAAGAAACACCACCGAACCAAAAGACGTACAGCCTGTAGATTCATCCAGATGTGTCCAAATGTTAAAACTGAGTGCTGTACATGTCTCATGGAAATTATGTGCATGCAAAATTGGGGTCTGCACATTTTGCAAAAGGTCAAGTGACTGAGCTTGTTTGTTGTTGTTGGAAAAACAGACACCAGGACACCAGTTTTGCACCAAATGACCTAAATGCGATTTATGATGAAACTCTGACACGAGACGGAGTTTAACTTTCCCACATTACTTCACCATCCAGCCAGTGCCATGTGGCAGCAATTATCCATGGTGAGCAACTCAGAGGTTAAATAAGGGGAGACAGATACTAAGCAACAGACACAACCGACAGCTGGTCCATCGATAAGCCCGAACACCTCCTTTAGAAACTGCCAGCCTTGGCTGAACCCTGCTGCTCAACCACAGAAACTTGCCGTGTGCACGAAGCCCATAATGCTTAGGCCACTAAAAAGTGGCCTAGTGCTGGGAGACACCCGACTAAGTAAACCTTCTGTAAAAACCAGAAAGCCATTTCCTGTACCACACAGTAACACGGAATTTCCTGTTCCTACTGTAGACTCAATTCTCCAGACACTGTTTTTGTTGTTGTTGTTGTTGGATTCGATGACAGCTCTGGTTAGTCTCAAGAAAGTCTCAAGTTCCTGGAATACTCCTAATGTAACATACACACTCACACACATGAGAATCCAGTAAATCCATCAAAAGATAAGAATGTTTCCAAGGAAATCTGACTTCATGGTTTACTTACCGAGAGTTGAGTCAAATCCAACATTCCTTGGTCACAGGTGGTACAGCCTCGCTCGTAGGTCCAGACATTTGGGACGTAATTAGCCAAGTAGTTCAAATAAATCTAAAAAAAAAAAAAAAAAAAAGTAGAGTTGTGTAAGTACTTAGTATAGCCTGGATAAATACGAGCCTAGCCAAATATTGAAACAGTATCTACATAAGGGACAGATGTTATTACAAATATCATTTCTGACTCTTCCACTGGATTTTATGGTGATAATCTGGTGGTAATGTCATACATGTGCAGACTGGGATACAATGGCTTTTTGTTAGGGAAGAAAAACATATAGAAAGATGACATGGATATAAATCAACTTCCAGATTACAATGCTGAAATGATTTACTGAATAAGCTACATACCAAAGACCATAAAAAGACTCGATAATATACAGATAGATCTGATTAGGACTAAAGTAATTCCTTTGCCCATAATTTATCTACCAGCGTCTCCGGTTCTGCCTCAATCCACACTGTAGGACCTGTTACGCATCCCGTTGGGATTCCCGTTCATGTGTGTACAAACATAATACATAAGGAGGAGGAAAATCCCTTAATTTTTTACTTTTTTTTTCTCATTTTTATATTGGCTGGGGCTTAAACAAGCCAATTAGATATTTCCCCTATTGTGACCTCATAAAGGAAGATACCCCTCGCGCTGGCGTATCTTAGGAGTAGCTCATTTTCTATAGACGGTAAAATCGCACATTTAGAGAAGAAGTGAAATAAATGGAGTGAGACATGAAAAAAGTGGTGTATTTGAGCTGTAGTAATACTACACACTTTGGGGGGAGCTTTGAGACCTGCGTTACAGTAACTTGTGTTAAAGGACTAGCACACTATGAGACCTTTAAAAGCTCATTTTTGGCAGAAAGATTTGAGTAGAATCTGCCAAGATCTGTGTCAAATTGTACTGGCTTTATTGTTCGGCACATTTCTGGTTCAGGAACATTTTAAAGAATGCGGGAACATTTTTGGATACTATGATGCACATTTCCACCACAACAATTATTCAGCAACCAGGGTAGACCATGCTGTTCTGAAGATAATTCACCAGTCACGCAGAAGTACATTGTTTATCATTCATGGCTACATCCAGGACCCTTTATTTCCCAAAAGATCATGGACTTAAAGGCGACAGTGCTAAACACTACACTACCATGCTTGCTAGGCAGTTGTTGTTGTTGTTGGACTTCCTCGGTTTCCCCACGTCCCACCGCATGACTTGCACTCCAACAACGACAACACTTATGTAGCAAGCATGGTAGTGTAGTGGTTAGCACTGTCGCCTTGCACCTCCAGGGTCTTGGTTTGATTCCCGGCCAGGCTTGAAAAGACAAACAATTAAAATCTGTAAAATATGCAGCATAATGAGTGCGATCCTGTAGAACCAAAAACATTGCCACCGTATTTTTTTACAGTAAACTTCTGGCAACCACAGGTGTCTTTTTTTTTATCGTGAAATTTACCGTTTTTTTTTTTTTTTTTTTACAGTGTGTAGTTTGTCCATGTGGGAAACAAACACAACACATTTGCACACTATATTAGGTACACCTTACTAGTCTTGGTTGGACCATTTTGCCTACAGAACTGCCTTAATTCTTCATAGCATAGATTCAAATGATAGTATGATAGCATAGCATCAATTAGTCGCTGCAGATTTCTATTCGATTTCTAATTCGATTGCGATCTGGTGACTGTCCAGGCCATTTGAGTTACAGTGACCTCCTGGTCATATTCAAGAAAGCAGTTTAAGATGATTTTTTTAATTGTAGCCTCAGTTTCCTGTTCTTAGCTGAAAGTGGTAGCACCAGGTCATGTCTTCTATTTCAAGGTTTTCCTCCCCAATCTGATGCTTAGACTGAACTTCAGCAGATCTTCCTAAATGCATTGAGTCACCCATTTGATTGGTTGATTAGATATTTGATTTCTCAACCATTTAAACAGATGTAGATAATTAAGTGTCCAGTTGAGTATTTTTGGCTAGCCAAACTTATTAGCTCCACCAGTTTACAGATAGCTACTGTATAGCAAGCCAATGACCTACAACTACCTACTTTAAATATAAATAGGTATACATTTTATATAAATACAGTATATTCTGTATACCAATGATTACACCTATAAAATCTTTGTGAAAATGTGTAAAATATGTAACTGAATATCATAAATTTGCTTGTTTTATTTATTTATTTATTTATTTATTCATTTATTTTTAAACAGCTGGAACATGACAATACATGATTTCTGGTATACGTGACAATCAAGATCCAAAATGTATTAAACAGACACACAACTCATTTATAGATGAACCATAACCAGATTAAAAATGGAGCAGCCCTCTTGTAAGTGACACCAGATACTGGGATTATAAATCAGTACAGTATAAAAGTCTAATCCGCGAGTCATAGGATGAGCAGAGGTCAGTTTTTATGATTATAGCAGCAGCTCCTGGGTACAAATCCACATTTTTATTGTCTATGATGATATTGTAGTTCTGTATTAAATTGGATTGCCTGGCCGAGACGGATCTTATGCGTTCTTGCCAAAACGGCAGTTTTATAATCTTACTTGAAATTAGATCTCCGTACATGGATTGATGCCAGGCAGACATGGACACTCTGCCACAACGATTTTCACCCCTGGAAGACGGTCCTGTAAAACTAAATGCTAAATCTTCTACCCGGTCCAACAACAGATGGCCGACAGATGCAAGCGCTTTCAGAAATTACATTCAGTTTATCTTGTTAATGTTGTAGGTAGTCCTGGATTGAAGTCTTGCATCGACTGCATATAAACGTGACCGTATTAGGAACTGGGGTATTGTGCTCTGGGCTCCAATGAGGTCAGCAGTGTACAACGGAAACTGAGGAGCTCTTGTTGTTTATAAAGAGACAGAAGACGTAAACCAGACGGATTACGTCTGTCCCTGACTTTAGTGAACTGGTGCGTCTGCTTCCTCTTAGGTGCCATGCTTACATTTATAGAGTACTGTGTGAATTTAATCGAACCCCCCCCCCAAAAAAATTTAATAAATAAAAAACCCACAAGCAGAGGTTCATCTCTAGGTTGATGATAATTAGTCATTAAAAGTAACACATACAGTACAGACCTTTGAAGCTTAAGAGACGATGACTCAACCCTAAGCAGGATTTGTTTAAATTATCATGATGGCCATGGTAAAGGGAAAAGAAAAGGAACAGCTGGTCTGGTAAAGATTCTGAATCTCTATATTCATCTCCAACTTTCCTCAGAGACTTACTGGCTCAAGCTTAGAACCTTGAGCAAACTATCGGCTGGATTTCTTGGAAACCTGTCCACCCACACCCAACTGAGAAATCATATGGCTGTGAAATTCTAGAGAATGAGAGTGCTTTGCCAGAAAGACAATGTGTTTGGGAATTTATGTCAGACGTGACTGATTGGGTGCGCAGGAATTAGAAAAGTTGTTGGAGTTAGAAGTTTCTTATTACACATTAATCCGTCCTGCTAGCTAAGAAGTAATTTTGCTTTCACAACAGGCTTTGCACAATATACATATACAGTATGGGGGGGTAAAATCATTTCCGTGATGTATCGCAATTCTTTTGTGTGGCAATTCATGTATATATGTATATAAATTAAATTTCTATGTATATATACAGTATTTGTATTAGAGGTGGTAAAATGTTGCCATTCTCCCACAATCCTACAGGTGGCGCACTCTAAACTATTATACAGTATATTATAATATAGCATATAATATATTAGTATAATATATACAGAGTGTATATAAGGCCTGGCCTCGCAGTCTCGGCTATGCGCCCAGCTGCGCAGTCATGGTGGAACAGGAAGGGGCCGTCCTCAACCTGTTCCCACAAAGTTGGGAGCATGAAATTGTCCAAAATGTCTTGGTATGCTGACGCATTAAGAGTTCCTTTCACTGGAACTAAGAGGGCCGAGCCCAGGTCCTGAAAAACAACCCCACATCGTAATCGCCCTCCACCAAACTTTACACTTGGCACGATGCAGTCAAACAAGTGGCAGCCTGACTCCTGGCAACCGCCAAACCCAGACTCGTCCATCGGATTGGCAGACAGAGGAGCATGACTCGTTAATACAGATAACACGTTTCCACTGCTCTAGACGGATTTACACCACTGCATCCGATGCTTTGCATCGCGCTGGGTGATGTTCTTGACCTAATCTGAATCCCACACGAAGTTTAGAGGTCTGTAGCTATTGCTTATGTGCACTACTGTATGTGTCTCAGCATCCGCTGACTCCGCTCTGTGATTTGACATGGACTACCACTTCATGGCTGAGTTGCTGTTGTTTCCAAACGCTTTCATCCTTGTTATAATACCACTAACACTTGAATGTGGAATATTTAGTAACAGGTAAAATTTCATAAATATGGGACTGGTAAAATAACAATAATAATAATAATAATTATTATTATTATTATTATTATTATTATATAGTAGTAGTATATGAGTACTACTATTATATTGCCTAGATATAAAAAAAGGAAAAAAATATTAATACTCTGCATGGTACTTGCACTTCGAATTGATTAGAACAAATTATCTGTTCCAACGAATCAAAGTGTTTGCATCCCTAGTCAGCAAGAAAAATAACTCGCCTGATGTGACTCAGTACATTTCTGAAATGTTTAACCTTTTTTTTTTTTTTTCAATTGTGTTTCGGGGAAAAGCAAAGCAAAAAAGCAACAAGAAGTTCAAAACTAAACTAAAGTGCGCTGTGCAAAAAAAAAAAAAATTACAAATCAAAACCTCAAATGTCAAAGCGAAATCCTAAAGGAACTGCTTACTTTGGTGTTTATGTTGCCATGGATGACCACAGGAAGACTGTCGTGGACAATGTTTCTGATCCGGACCCTCTCTGTCCCGAACTTCAGCAGAACCTCATCTGCAAGGAAATGAACGTGTTTAGACTTGGAAGCAATTTCAATCACTTTAAATGGCACTTTGACAGCAGTCCAACCACATAAACCACAACAAAACAATAGAAATAAATGGAATAATCATAAATGGGCCAAAGACGCTACAGAAGAGTGTATCAGTACATCACTACATGTATATTAAGGCACAATTCCCAGCCATTTGAAGAGTTGTAGGAATTCTTTGGGAACTAACTCACCCACTGCTCCATTTAGATTCTGAAATATCTGGCACTTGTGGTCCAAAGTCATATTAAGACGTTCCTGAAAACACGCATACCACACACACACACACACACACACACACAACACGCATACCACACACACACACACACACACACACACACACACACACACAATATATATATATGAAGTAAGAGCATGAACAGTGTGGCCACGTGTTTTTTTTCCCCTCCAAACTGTAATTTTATCCTGTTTGTTTTGAGTGGGTGTGATGTGTTGTCATGCGTGTTATAGTAACATGTGGTCAGATTACGAGCTCTGGACTTGACACACACAATCACACACTCACCCTTTGCAGTGGATCCACATAGATCTTTGTGTAAAAGAGCTGGTCATCGTCGCTGTCGTGCAACTGCCACTGATTCACAATCTTATTGATGTTCGGGGCGTAGCCGATGAAGCCTGGAAAAACAACATCGGAGTTTACGACGCGCTATAAAAGCCCGTGTGAGAAAGGAAAAGAGCATATTTTGGTCAGATGTCAAGGCGGTTACTATACGTCAATTATTTTGGTCATGAAAATGCCTCGGCTTTAAAGCAAATCTGGCGCCGGGCCTGAAAAAACCTCTGCAAATCATGGGGTTGTGACACAATGTAGAACCCCAGAAAGGCCCTGGCTCTATGTGTGTGTGTGTGTGTGTGTGTGTGTGTGAGAGAGAGAGTCCAGCGATCTGCTCACGGCTCCAGCTATTCAGCCTCAATCATGACCTGCATGCTGTTTTCCTCGGGAATACAAGCTGCAGAGGGAAATTGCAGAGCATGGGTATGTTGTGGGTGTCTGTCCCTTTTAGGGCCCATCATTAAGATGTCTTCAGTGCCTTTAAACACGGCATATCGTGGAAAAGAAGGAATGAGAGAGATGAGACAAAATGGAGAAAGAGCGGTAAAACCAAAGACCCTCATTTAAGTTACCCATGGGAAGCAAAAGGTTCCTTTAAATGGCGTCCACAACTCTGTTTCATAAATAGACCTTTGGAGTATATAACCGCTGCCCGAGCCAAGCAGTAATTGTGACAGAAAAGCTCTTCAATCTTTCTAAATGATCCTTTTGACAAAATTCAGTTTTTAGTCTCGGGTAGAAAAGCCAACAAAAAGCGCTCTGTATTCAGAGGAAACCTGCAAATTAAAGAAAATGCAATAATCACCATGTCCTTCAGACTTATCAGACACACCTATAACTGAAATATCCCACTTTCACAAAAACACATATTTTGTGAGCTTACCTGCTCAACATTTTCATATGATAAAAAGGTCACATGATGACAGTTTTGACATTTTCTTCTATGTAAGTTTCTATTTTGCATGGATCTCAACTACAGCTGAAATAATTTGAACATTGAAATTTTAACATTGTAGGGGGAAAATGCTATATATATATATATATATATATATATATATATACACACTATACTATACCATAAATCTCCTTTTGAATTATTATTTGTTTAAAGATGTGTTAAATTACGACACTGTCTCTTGTTTCATTTAATATTGTTTTAATCACTTATTACTCATCTCTAAGGGAAAAACATGTTACCCCAAAAAAAAGGAAATTGCTTTTTAAAAAATCGTACTTGTGATGTGGGGACAAATTTTGACAGACACCATCTGAATACACACTGATCTGATTATAATTATGTCCATTACTCAGTTTTCTCAGTTTTCAGATTTCCTCATGTACGCATGAACATTTACGCATGTACCTGTGGCAATCACACTTCACATGACAAGCCACATTTCCGAGTTTCGGTCAGATCGGATTTACATGTCATGACAGGTGTCACATTAATGGTTAAAAAAGACTTTTATCTGACTCTAATGTGGACGCATCTGTCCTCTCCAGTGGCACGCTTGTGCACGTGAATATGCCTTTGCATCGTACCGTCTGGGTGTGGCAACTCGTTCATGTCAAACAATAGCTGGATTTTAGCAAAAACAAGAACATACTGAAAGTGAACATAGCCTTAGCCAGTACTAAGCGGGTGTGTCCATCTTTAATCAGACACCTTTTATCTTATGTTTATGGCTTTTTTGTCCAAACCTATTTATTTATTTATTTATTTTGGATTTATCATTTAGTAAATCAGATGTTTTTTTTTTTTTTGGTCCACATGTATACACATACTATATAATATAAAGATCTCCATATGAAAGTAACAAACTTGTAGGTTATATTGCGAAAAACAACTAAATAAAAATAGCATCGCTGCCAATAATACTACAATATAAAGGTCTCAATAATATAAAGGCTACTGTAAATAGAAATAGGATTCAAGAATGAACAAATGATAGAATGTCTCTGAATCGTTCACTGGTTTAAAGCTCTTGCTTAATTAAATCATTGAATTAGATGTGGTAAGTTTACTACTGAGCAATAAAGCACAGATGTCGCAAATTATAATTTCAGCAGTTAAATTTGAGCACAGACATGAAGAAAT
>JAAGKR010001682.1:0-95112 GCA_011419295.1 Clarias macrocephalus
AAAAAAACAACTTAAAGTATCTAATAAACATGGAAATGCTTTGTAGGTTGTTTTTCATTGCTAACATGTTACGTTTTGTACACAGATTGTTACGTTTTGTACACAGATTCTCTGATTGGCACTCCAGTCCAGCAGGTGGCGGTAATGCATCAACTGTCCATAACCTCAACAAAAAAGAAGCAATAAGGGATGTATTTTGCAACTTTGTGCATAAGATACAAGCAGTTTGTAATTTTGGCAAAGGATGTATTATATTTTCAAGCAATTTACAATTTAATAACCTATGTTTTGTCGATATTTCAGCAGCTGCAGATTCAACAATACATTAACTGCATGCCATAAATAGAACAGAATGTACAGCTGAATTTACATACACCTAGGCTAAAGACAATTACACTCGACACTTTTCATGTTACTATGCATTTTAAGTCTTGCGCCTTTCACTTCCATATGAGGTAAATTCCTGTTGGGCAGGACCCTTAAACCTACGCCCCATACTGCATGTAGTGCCCGTCCCACTTCCGGTTAGAAAATTTGGAGCATCTGGGTAAAAAATTGGGCCAAATCTTGAGGAACCAGTGAGTCGGATTTGTTGCAGCTATTATTTTCTACACCTGGTGGTGAGAGGTAGAGTGGAAGTGGGAGCTCCCTTTTAATAGCTAAAGCCTGAATTAAATGCTAGGATTAGCCTTTCACAAGCATTTCACAATTTTTTGCTGGACGTTTTGCCTATTCCTCCTGACAGAACTGGTGTAACTCTGATCAGGGTTGTTGGTCTCCTTGCTCAGACATGCTTTTTCAGTTCAGTCCACACATTTTCTATAGGATTCAGGTCAGGGCTTTGTGATGACCTCTCCAATTATGCCATTTTACAACTTGAGAAATATGCTTTGATAAGTGTCACTGATGCTCTTGGATGGTAATTCAGCATTTCTTGATAAATGTCCTTCCCCATGATGGCTGTGTGTTCTAAAGTGCACCAGACTCTTTTCCAGCAAAACATTCCCAACAGCATTTGTTTCATCTGACTTCTAGTTATTACATTTCAGAACTAGAAATCTCAAAGTAGGACTCAAAGTAGGTGAAACTTTTGGACCAACATTCATTCATTTATTCAGTTAAAGTTTTCTTTGTTTCAGTTAAAGTTTCTTTGTTTTCCCAGGGTTTTTATTTGTTTTCTTGCAAGGTTTCCTCGGGGTACTCAAGTTTCCTCTCACATTGCAAAGATATGCAGTGTAGTCAGTCTGGTTGGCATTTCCATATTTTCTGACTGGTTGTGTGAGTGTGCCAGTTCCAGTCTAGATAATGGATGGATGTATGGGTGGATGGATGGATGGATATAATTTAATTATTTTATATTAATACATTTGTTAAGGCTTTAGCTGAGTTACTTGCATTTTCCAATGGTATCAAGGGAAGAAAGTACTTCACTAAAAGCTGACAACCACAAGTGCATGCCTATTGACTCCTAATCGTAATAGCTGATCAATCAGAAATGTTTCATACATTTTTGGAATTGACTGTTTCAAGATACAGAAATGTTTGTGCATATAAACTTTTGACCATTGGAATTCTGATATATCAATGTAATCTATAATCTTTTTAAAACATACTGTGATGTAAAAAAGTAAGCGCCATAATAAAATGTGTGGAGTTTTGAAAAGCTGAGAATTGAATATATTTAGCCTAGGTGTAGGTATAAACATGAAACAAATATGATAAGTATTAGAAGAGGGAGGAAGACAGATCCGAAAACAGTGACACTGCACTGGTGGGTTTTTGCCCACGGCGTCACACTCTGCTTACATAAATAGGACTGGGATTATTTTCTCACATCCTGTCACTCCAATTCTCTCCTCTACAAGACATACTGCTTGGCTGGAATACATTTTTCCTCCATCTGCCCTGATAGTAATCCGTAATAAAGTGAGCAGTAACATTAAAACAGAAATAGATTTGTGTGAAACAACAACAAAATTCCCTGTAAGGTTTTGAATGAATAATTAGCAGCACAACTGGAAGGATGGAACATAAACTGGATTGACTTGCTGAATGTAAATGACCGTGTAGATGGTAATCCACAGGAAGGAAAGAGGATTAGGAAATCTACTGTTAAAGAGAGAGAGAGAGAGAGAGAGAGAGAGAGAGAAAGATGATGCCTGGCATTGCTACTGGAATGATTATGTTTGGTGTTTGAGATCTACCTTGTGTATTATGCAAATTAACATCATGTGAAACGGTAAACGTGAGTGACCAACATGTTTCTTTCCGGAATGATGATCAGGTCAATAAACTATTTATCTTATAAAGAAATCCTTGCAATATTATATAGTGTAATTTTTTTTGTGTCAGCACATAATTCAGGTTAATCATGGCATCTTGGAATCTTCCAAAAAAATTGAATTAAATTCTGGCTTTATATCTGGCAACAAATTAAATTTCACATCAGCACATTAAATCTTGTCTATCATAACAGACGAGTTGCCCAGGTTCCATTTTCCCAATTCTTGCTATGTATTACTACAGTTTAAAAATCATGGCTTGCCGTAGCTCTGACTAGCACTGTGTGAATTAAGCCTTTCTATAACTGAATCATCCTTTTGTTAGTCGACATCAAAAAAGTCATGGTCTTAAGCTGGACACAAAGACCTCAGGAAGGACCAAAATGATTTGGAAAAGATCAAATACTTCTGACAAATTGTGTGGAAGTTGTGTGAAGGAACGTATGTACTACAGATTGTGTGAGTGTACAGTAAGTGTGTGAGTGTGTGGTTGGACTCACGGTTGCGTTTTCCCTCTTGGTCTCCATCATCTTCGTTCTCCGGGTCGATGTCCTCGGCCTGAGTGATCCAGTCCAGGTATCCTTTCAGATCCTCTTCCAGCTGCTGCTTCTCTCGCAGCTTCTGGAAATCTCCACGTGCCTTAGCTTTCTCGCGCTCCTTAGAGAACTCTCTGTATTTTCACACACACACACACATGCACAATTATTACTGAATATACTTATTTGCACTAATAAGTTTTCAGATATAAACCAATTCGGCAATTTATTAGGAACAAATCCACAATCCATTCATGCTATTATTCAATCAGCAAATCAGGTGCCACCAGGTGCTTAAAGCATTCATACGTTATGCAGATCCAGATAGAGAGCAGTGGCAGTTCTGCAGGTTGCTGAGAAAATGCAGAGGAGGACAGCCAGGTGGGTTTGACCTGACATGAGGTAGTCTAATGTAGCTGAAATAACCACTCTTTACAACCATGGTGAGCAGAAAAGCATCATCCATAATATGGAATCCTCTTCAGGTGGATGGCTTACAAGAACAATGGACCCCACCTGGATCCACTAGTGTCAGCCAAGAGCAGGAATCTGTTATTACACTAGTATTCAACTGAAATACTCTAACCATTTCATCTGGAATGCTCAATGAAATCTCATGAAGCTATCAATCTGCAGCTGCCTGATGTGTGGCTGCCACATGATTGCTTGACTGCGTAATTGCATGAATGAGCATATACATCAACAAACAATATAAAGGCTAAAGGCTTTAAATTACTTTCAGTGATTTTATTAATGGTCTCTCACCCACTAAGAACACCCAACACGAGATTGAGGACGAAGAAGGAACCAAAGATGACCAGACTGACGAAGTACACCCATGGTAGCTCATGACCCATGGCATCATTCATCTGTGATGCAGAAAAAAAATAAACACACACATAAATTCAATTTAAACGTAATGTTAAGGGGAAACAGAAACGGAAATTCTCAGTCAAAAAGATTGTTCAGTTGTAAGAATCAGACCATGTTATCGTCTTCCATCGCTTTAAAGTCCAATCTTTATGATTCCTAGCAAGCTTTTTTTTTCCTCCACTTGTTTTTCCTATGACCACACATCTGGTTGGTCTTATACACCTTTTTGAGTTGAGCTCTTGTTGCATTGTGTGGAAATGCTCTTACTTTATCCATCCAGTTTTTAATAAATGTTGATTATTTCTTAATCCAATTCCAGTAGTCTCCTGAGTTGCTACATCTACGTGATGTAGGCCTTCCTGCAATGGTGACTTCGTATAATATCACAACCAGATCATTGGGATGGGCCATGGCCACCTCTGTTTTTTGGGTTGGCTTGCTTCAACATATACAGTACATATCCCTTCACTGACTCCTAGTTTTAAAGCAAGCTTGTTCAGTCTTGGGAAGCTCCAATAAACATTGTGTCTTAGGCAACAAATTATAGACCTAATTAGCTCTTTGAGTTTGTCAATGAAAAGTCTTATGTAGAACTCTTTAGAAAGCAAATAACCCTAAAATTGCCACTTAGTGCTAATTATAAACTACAATATTATAGTAGAACTGAACTCTCAATTTAATCTGGGATGAATACAAAGACCAAAAATTTGAGTCTTCCAAGGAAGACATGTGTTGGCCACCCATGGAACGTGTGACTTCTAAATATGAAGTAGTTAGCGATCAAAGCGGTTTAGGTGGAGTTGCTGTTACCATATTTGAAATTTAAAAAAAAATAGCCAAAAACATAATAAATGTTAGATGCTGCTTATGTATATTAGCGAATTATAGATACATTTCCATGCACAATTTTCTGTATCTGTAAGTTAGAACTTATAGAAGGAGGAAAAGGGTGAGAGAAAGAGCTCATTGCCAGTCAAAACTTTTCTCCTTCACTCCCACTCTACAGGTTCCAGTGGCTGTAGCTTTTTCTTTGGACAGGCTATGTTGCACACACTTTCATAGCCTCGTTTGCATTTGGAGAATTTGCCATGGTAACAGATGCATAGATAGCAAAGGAGGAGGGGGGGGGGTGTAAGAGAGAAAGAGGAAAAAAGAAAGAGAGAAGAACAAGCACAGTGGAAGTGACGGCTGCTGTCTACGGTGACGCTGGTGCCTATTCTTGCAGATAAAAAATAATCGCAGGAGGATGGATATGTCGGTGGATTTAAAGCTTTTTCTTAGTACCTTTTGTTCCATGTTCTCAGGATGTAAGAAAAAAAGCTTGCGCTGACACTTTGCGTTACAGGGTAAACTCATGATGTTACACCATGATATGAAAATCACAATCAGTTAGAAAGTTAGAACATTTGTGCTTATTCACTGCACATAATGACATGACTATAGTGATATCATGCCTCATGTCATCTTCTACCCTTTACCAGCTGGGGATTTGGGATTACATTGTAGGAGGTTCATACGGCTGACAGAAATGTCAAAATAACAGACTCAAAGTGGTAAATAACGAAGGTTCAAGAAGCTGACACTGATATGATCACGGCATGTGCGTATTGTAGCGAATCGCAGTGGTGCAGAAAATGACAATGAATCTCTGTTTGATTCATTACACTGTTATAGGAATTTAAAACAAGCTGTGATGTGTACACTAATCATCAATCAGCTGTGTAGACACATGTCATATGCACATGCCTCAATTTACATAACGCACACTAATTTATGTAGGTGTGAGGATAGTGAGCCAGTAAAAGAAAAGCATTCACCAGGCTATACTCATATTAAGTAAAAAAAAATTTTTTTAAAAGTCAACAGGAACAGGAAAAACAGAATGTCGAAAAAGGAATAAAGATTTTCAATTATATTACAACTTGATCTATTGGACTCGATTAAAGTTAGATGTAATTAAAGACTTATTTATAAATACAGTTTATAGACTCATTTAATATAATGTCATGAAATCGAACGTACTGAAGGAAATAAAAGGGGGAAAGAAATCTAAAGATTTCCATAATGAACAAAAGTGCCTCTGTCAAGTTTACATGAAATTATATAACAATAAAATCAATAAAAACAATAAAACCTTTAATAATATCCAGGAACCTTTATATCTCCCGGGTGTATGCTTCCCTTGCACAGAGCTCAGCCCAGAGCAGCTGCACAGCATATTACTCACACAAATGAGCCAATCAATTATTTACAAGTAAACATTTTAGCTCGGCACTAACCAACTATATATGATACCTTTAATTACTAATGACATTAATACTGATGTTGGTGCTTTACCCGCAGTAAGCAGTTAAACCACATGCATACATATTATGCTGAGATTTACACATACTCTAATCACACATGAAGTTGATCAGACAGATATCTAAGCAATATCACACGAGGCCGAGGTCATGCTGTTGTGCTGATATTCAGGTGGAAATCTAGTGCACTTGGTTGTATAATCCCTTGTTCCATACACTAAGTAGTGCCATTGATCAGGGGTTAGGGAGGGATTTTGGGATTCAGCCTGGTAATACAGTAGAAGCAAGTTAGATGAGAACAGAACGACACAGACGGTTCAGAGGGGATTCAGAAAGACTTAGAAGCAGTTACTTAGGAGACAATATGCTGTTTAAAATGACACAACATTATCAGATGTGTTTTACTGCTGAAAATGCTTCAGTGACTATAAGTGTGTTTTGGCACGCTCCTTGTTCCAGGACTGTGGACCGTAATGATCTACTTTCATCCTTGACAGTTAGAGCTAGAGCGTTAATGTTAGATGTTAACGCGTTAATCCTAGTGCTTTTGTGTTCTATTATCAGTGTTCATGGAATGCCTCTTGTCCAATCAGATTACTCACTCGGAACTAACTGTTGTATGATCTAAAATAATGCAATATTCTTATTAATCTCATATTATTAATCATAGCAACAGTCATAGGACCATGGACGTATGTAAACTCTTGCATGCAAAAGGGAGTGGATAGTGTGATACATCATCCCGCTGACTTTGCAAGAGCAGCAGGTTAGCTAAATTCACATTCCAGGTCAAGAAAAAATCCCCAATATATATCTTTTTTCTTCATTTTATTTCAGAAAGGGATAAATGCCTGCGGATCCAGACTTTTGGGCCACCCTGTATATACTGTAAGTTGCCAGGCAACCAAAACATGGGACTGACCAGCAAAGTCGAATTTACTATATGTATTTACAATATTACTATACTGATGGTGTGTGTGTTTTTTTATATTTATATTTTTGTAAGATTTACGTTAGAGAGAGAGCATTTGTATGAAGTTTTTACAAAGTTATAAAGTTTGAAGTCTAGTGCAGTTATTTACCCAGTACAGCACTTCCGTCCAGCCTTCCATGGTGATGCACTGGAACACAGTCAGCATAGCGAACAGGAAGTTGTCAAAGTTGGTGATGCCATTGTTGGGCCCTTGCCAGCCATCTCTACATACGCTGCCATTAACACTGCATGGACGTCCATTACCTGACAGATTGCAGGGGGTAGGCTCTTCCTCTGCTAGTGTATCTGCAGAAGAAGAAGAAGAAGGAGAAGAATTCTTTCTATTTTAAAATCACATGAGCAATCCTCAATACCTTATCTCCAGCCATTGGATCTTTCATGATGCACTAGCAGAAATTAGTTTTAACGTACATTATTGTGCAAAAGTTTTGATCCACCCCTCATTCCCCATATTTTGAGTCAGACGTTCTTGTAATTATAATGTAGTCATGAAAAATATAGTTCTCAATGGCGCTCATGTTTGGCAAGATTTTGCCTCTCATTTTCAGTCCAGTCCCCGAACCTGACCAGTTTCAGAGGACTGTTTTTTTGTTTGTTAAGCCACACCCTTAAGGCATGAAAGAAAAGCAGGTGCAGATGACGACAGATGATCAGGCCGGTGATTAGTATACGTGATGCTAAACATTGAGTGGTTGGAACAGACGAGAGGTGAAGTGAGGTTGCTGCTGAGGTTGTTACATAAACAACCATTTTTTTAGATCGTAACCAACAATCATTTGTGAATAAAAATCATTTGTTCCTATTTCTTGAATTTAATCTACATCATTTTATTTAACATTCATGCGCAAATTTGCACACACCCTGGACATTTCTATGTCATTTTTGCACATGGACATTGCATCCACACATTCTTGCATATCTGCACACTCCCCAGACATTTCTATTTAAATTCTATTCTCAATTTCCACAACCCAATTTTTAAATCTTTTCTATATTTGTACAGCTAAGGTTTTTAAATATATATATTTTATATTATGTTCTTATCTTCTATAGCAATATTTTTTTCTATAGCTAAAGTTTTTCTATATTTTATTTCTTATTGTATTCCATAATTTCTTTCTTATTGATAATCTTTTTTTAAGGTCAAGGGCAGTCGTATAAGCATTTTACTGTATATCGTACTGTGTATGCCTGTATGTGACAAATGAAATTTGAATTAAAAATTAGATTTAATATCAAATATGGAGTGTATCATTCTAACTAATGATAATTAAAAATAAAAATGTTTACAGAATAGGAGGGTAAAATATTCTACAAGGAAACTCACGTGTGTTATTCATGTAGCAGGTGGCATGCATCTTCCCAATGAAGAGCTCCAGACCAATTATGGCATAGATGATGATAACAAAGAGCACGAGCAGAGCAATGTGCAGCAGAGGAACCATGGCTTTAATTATGGAATTCAGCACAACCTGTAAACCTGTGACCACATCACAACATATTAGTAATACATCAGCAATGTCTTCTGTGTTGGCTTAACATATCAAAAAGCTTAGTGTTGTGACGTTATCATTCCAACAATGCAACAATGGTGTGGTGCAATGCCAACCTTGAGCTTACAGTGTTTTTTTCTAAAATAACTAATTCCCATTATTAAAAACAAAAAAATCCCCAAATTATATAACGTTATTATGCACTGTAAAAAATAAACGTAAATTTTACGGTAAAAAAACTGGCAGCTGTGGTTTCCAGAATTTTACCGTAAAAAATACGTTATTGCACTGTAAAAACATAAAGCGCAAATTTTACGGTAAAAATACGGCAGCTGTGATTGCCAGAAGTTTACCGTGAAAAATATGGTAGCAATGTTTTTAGGTTGTACGGAATTGCACTCATTTTACGGATTCAATTGTTTGTTTTTTTCAAGCCTGGCCGGGAATCAAACCCAGACCCTGGCGGTGCAGGGCGACAGTGCTAACCACTACACTACTGTGCTTGCTACACAAATGACAACACTTTCACAGCAAACACAGTAGTGTAGTGGTTAGCACCGTTGCTTTGCACCACCAGGGTCTGGGTTCAATTCCTGGCCAGGCTTGAAAAAAAAGAAACAATTAAAATCCATAGAATATACAGTATAATGAGTGTAATCCTGTACAACCGAAAATGTTGCTACCTTTTTTTTATGGTAAACTTCTGGCAACCACAGCTGCCGTTTTTTTACCATAAAATTTACGGCTTATTTTTTTACAGTGCAATAACGTATTATTTACGATAAAATTCTAGCAACCAAAGCTGCCGTTTTTTTTACCGTAAAATTTACAATTAATTTTTTACAGTGTGCACCCAACACTGGCATAGGCAGAGTGTAATAAATCTTTAAAATATCATATTCTAAACTAACAGCTCCTGCCTTATGGTTTAACACTAAAAAAGAATTGTATCATATTATAAAAAAAATGCTGTTGTGACATTACTACAATGCAATTATTGCTAAAAATGTATTCATGCATGTGAAGCATGGTGTATACCTATGAATGTAATATGGACTTCAACTAAACTAAGCAAGTAATAATGTCACCATTTTAGATTTTCTGTTTGACTTACTGGGCACTCCTGAGACGAGCCGGAGTGGTCGGAGCACACGGAACGCTCGCAGAGCTTTGACATCAAAGCCACCCGGCTTTCCTCCAGACTGACCTGAATCTCCCTCTTTGGTCATCAGCTCCAGAACTACGCTGAACAGCCTGTACACACACATACATAAAACATGGATTTGAATGGTTTAACTTTTAATAAAGTAACAGAGCTACTCTGTAGATACCATCAAGGAATGTATGGAGAGGTGAACTCCTACTGTAGCCTGCTGGGGATGATCAGTAATCATCTACTATTTCAAACCACCTCCACACAGGGATCCTATAGATTAGATCTGAAATATTTGCCTCCAAATCCTGACCGTCCTGAACATCTTGCCACCCAACAAGTTTTAAATGCAAACGCTCGATTGTTTTTGTCTTGTTCTTTTATATAATACATCAGAGTTTGCAAGAATCCTGAGAATCAGTTGACTTTTGTCCTACAGTGGCAATTACACTTGAGAGAATGTGCCGTTGTACTGAATATCAGCACAGCTGATGTGATGTAAATATCTGCTAACTTCCTGGGTTCGGTGGTTGTATCCCAAATAGTGTTAAATGGAAAGCTAGTGGGCTAGGATGTACAGTCTCTTGTTCCACATACCACATAGTGCCCTTGATCCGGGGTTTCAGAGGGATTTGTAATTCAGCACTGTCTTAGAGCTAATTAGCTTTGTAGCTCGTGTTATCGGTGAACAGAACAACACAGATGAGTCAGAGGCAATGCGGAATGACTTTGAATAAATTACTAAGTAGACACTGGTGTTCGAGATTACATAACAATATCAGATGTGTTTTATTGCTGAAAGTGCTTTAAATGTGTGCCGGCAACTGACAGTTATAATGTAATTAACGAGAGTTAAAACACATGGGATACATATAGTTACAAAACCCAGTGCTGTTATGCTCTATATCAGCACTTGTCGAATGCCTCTTGTCCAATCAGCTTACTTGATCGGAAATAGCAGCTGATGTATAAAAAGAAATAATATACCTTGTACTTTCTGAAATGGCAAGGTGTAATTTATACCTTTTAAATAGCATTAGTGTAAAAGTGCACAGTACTGTGAAAATAAATACTGAAGCCTCTGTTTCTATGCAAGCTATGGACTGTCATAACTTTGATTAGGATCACATACAGCATGGCATTGCTTTGACAACCTTATGCAATGTCACAACATTTATTTCATCCAGGGTTACATTCTCTTTTTTGGGTGAGATCTTGTATTGATGACGGAAAGTGTTGAATAAGTCCATAAAGTCATAACGTCAGCACATCTCCAAATGGGATGTGGGTTTGGGTTAAGTGGCCACTTGTGAACGTCTTTCACAGTTGTTGCTTTTGGAAGGAAAAAGAATCTATTAATGTGATACCCTGGTACATTCAGGTAGTCAGCTAAATTAATGTAATTGCCACATAACATTGTTGACCCTAGACCTGAGCAACTGAAGCAACTCCAGATCACAACACTGCTTCCAGAGGCTTGTACAGTGGCCACTATGTATGATGGGTGCATCGCTTCATGTGATTCCCTTCCTACGCTAATGCACCAGTCACTCTGGAATACTCCAGGGAATAGGGTCAATCTACATTAGACTCATCAGAACACATTTCTGGAATTTTTTTCCTTTGCTCCAGTATCTAATCTAGCAAACTGAAGCATTTTTCTGATAAGAATCACTAATAAGCAGTTTTTTTAATGGCTATACAGCTGTTCAGTCCCAATACTGTGAGGTCTTATGGCACAGTGTGTGGAAATGCTCTTAATTTCACCATTAAACATAACTATAATTATTATTATACTGTAAACCCAAATGCTCAAAGTAATGTATTGAGTGCATATTGAGTGCTGTTAACTTAAATAATTACAATTAGTTCAAATTAATCAACCTTGATGAGTATTTAGAACTTTTTGATATTTATGAGTTTGTAGAAATGACACTTTTCAAGTTAGCTGAACAAGTTAGATATTTTAAGTAACCATAAGTACTTAAGTAACAGTAACTGTCACCTTAAAGTTCCACCAACTTAAAATCTTACAGACTAGCGATTTTGTGTCACGGCAATAGGGCACTGGTGGCTCAGTGGTGGGTGTTTTGCCTGCCATGTGAAAGGCCCGGGTTCGATTCTCAACAACTGGATGAAGTGTTCTGATCAAGCCCAGATAAAATGGGAGGGTTCATCAGGAAGGGCATCTGGTGTAAAACCTGTGCCAAGCTTGTGTGCGGACCGGATTGTCTGCTGTGGCGACCCATTGCCGGGAGCAGCCAAAAGACCAACAACAATTTATTTGATTTGCAACAACAACAAAAAAATGATAATTGCTATTAAATAGCATGAATTAGGCTATTCAATAACGCAAGTAAAGAACGATTAATATGAATGAGTTCAACAAACTCAAAAACTGAAGGGTCTGTTTACTTAAAATTGGAAAAATCATTACTTAAAAAATTAGATGTAACTGATTAACCTCAAATTTTTTGAGTTTTGCCAACTTATCCGGGTTTACAGTGTAGCTGTGATTTCTACAGTTATTTTTTCACAATTTAATTTCACCATGCGTCTAAGTGATCTCCAATCACTCTTATACATGATTTTTCTTTTCCAACCACATTTCTTCCACAAAGTTTATGGTTCAGAAGTGTTCTTTAAGGTTTTAATAATGCATTAGGCAGCTCTTAACCCAATTCAAGTAAAAGAGGCCTTGGATAGGATTTCCTACATTTTCTAGGCCTAGTTAGTATTACATCCGCTGCTCGCTTTAATAAATATAATTATCATTTAAAACTTGCATTTTGTGCTTGCTTAAGTTGCTTTGTTTTGTTCGAAGATTTGAAAAAGTGCATCATCAGATGCATACAAAAATATTTTTTCCACAGCACTGCATTTACACACTGAAGTACCAGTCGAAAGCTTGGATTTACAGTATTTTATCCTGAATATTATAGAACTATAATTCTGTTGTTTTTTTGTTTTGTTTTTTTAAACTATGAAATAACACATATGGCATTAGGTTAATTATGTAACAAAAACAACAACAGTCAGTTGTTATTTTAAGACATTTTAAGATGAGCTGTTCTGGAACAGTTATTGAGATAGTGAGAACAACTGATGCAAGAACAGGATCGTCAAGCGCATTTGCAAATCCCATCGAGCACCATGATGAAACTGGCTCTCAAGAAAACCTTCCCAGGAAAGCAAGACCAAATCTTACCTCTGCTAGAGGGGAAGTTCATTTAGAGTTACCAGCCTCAAACATCATCAATTAACAAACAGCACTTCAGATCAGAGGCGATACGAAGGCTTTACAGAACATAAGTACTGTAGTAGAAACATCCCGCTATCATCTGTTCTACAGAAATTATAGTATATTACTGTATGGATGCCTTCAGGATTCTTTTACAATGTAGAAAGAAATCAAAATCAGGAAAGCTTTGACTAATAGTGTATATTAAAATTAGAAAAATCCTGAGGTTTTTGCTTTTCTTCTCTCTCTCTCTCTCTTTTTTTTTTTGAACAATTTTAATTGTATCAGTAGAAGTCTTGGGCTATGGTTGCTCCAGAGCATGACACTTGATAAGATATTCTTAGCTTGCACGAGAGAGAAAACAGACTTAAATCATGGAGTGGGAGGCATCACTATGACAACCTGATGTTAGTGGCTTCAACAAAGAGGGTAGCAGCGTTATGCAGGTTTAATTAGGTTCTGCATTTAGAAACTAAATCTCCCCAGTATGAAGAACTTGCAAATAAATTAATGGAGTAATTCCACATAGGATTACATGTAATACTTAAGAGTGGACAAATACTTACGACCACTACTGACAAGCTCACTTTATCATTAACAAATAAAAGAATATCCTATTGACTTATGCAAAGCAGGAGTTCATAATGTGCTTCGGCGTGGTGTGAGGTGCCTCAATGTCTGCTGTATTACACATGTTGACAGAGTATATGTGATTATCAGAGTTACAGTAGAAGCATCTGAATGTTTGATGTGGAATGGGGCCTATTTACATGTTGAGAGAAAATGCAGATGGAAACCAGCCTCAATTAATATTTTTATGCAGAATATGAGAAGAGAGCATCATTATTGAGCCAAAAAGAAAGAAAAAAAAAATCACTAACAGCTTGGAGAGTTTTTTGGTGAGGTGGAAAACACAATGTGCTACATTAGAAACATGCACCAAACATACATTATCACTTTATTTTTGCTTAGAAAAAAAAGGTTGCTAGGCAACGAAAACATGGGATTGGGCAGGACATGTGTAGATAGCGAAAATAATTGAAGTTATTTTCTCTTCTTATTCATATCCATATACGGTATACGTATTCTAAAATTATAATTTGGTGAATGGCCGATAGCGAAAAAACTTCGGCCACTGCCATTGGTTAATGACAACTTATTGGCAGTTAACAAGGCGAACATTGGGCAATACTTATACAATGCCTGGCCAAAAACAAAAGTTGCTCAAATCATATTCCTGGACTCAAATTGAGAAATAGTGGATCTGGGAGCATGAGGAAACATTTTCACATCTAAACTAGCCAACGCATCTTGTGTTGTAATCAAAGCTAAATGGGACTGAAGGAAATCTTATGTGTATGCGCCCTTTGTTTGGCCAGGATGTGTATATATAGATAGATAGATAGATAGATAGATAGATAGATAGATAGATAGATAGATAGATAGATAGATAGATAGATAGATTTCCAAACATCAGCATTCCAACACAAAAATTTTATGTTACAGAAAAAAAATACACGTATGCCAAAAAACAAAGCACTATATTATATAAGCAACCAGTTTTCAGACAAAAACCCCAAAAGGAAGCTGCTGGGGTTTGCATGCAGAAAAGGAAGCAGGTGCAACAGTAAAAGTCCTCAGAAGAATTGTAGTGCTTCTGCAGGATGCTCATTAAAACTTAGTAGCTAGTTTCCTTATAAAATAAAAATGCACAAATTGTACCTGAGGGTCCAAAAAGCTTCATCATGCCAAATATTTAACTTTGTTTTATTAATAACTGTTTATTAATAGTTACAGTTTTCTGGCCTTTATTGTAAGTGTGTGTATTGAAAGTTTTACCTACTGTACATCGAAGCGTTCACAGACGATGGACTTACCCTACTATGACTATAATGAAATCCAGCATGTTCCAGCCGTTTCTAACGTAGGAGTTCTGGTGCATTACCAGTCCGTAGGCTATTATCTTCAGAAAGGTCTCAATAGTAAAAATGATCAGGAAGGCATATTCTACTGTCTCCTGTGAAGAGAGAAACACAGATGAAAAGATATGCGTCAGAGCCATAACATAGTGATATATACAGGTTAATTTCAGTCATAATTTCAGTCTCAAAAACAATAAAACTAACAAAACAAAGGATAATGACGAGACAAATTAGTTCCTGATATCGATTGTGATGTATGTTATTGCGGTGACTGTACTGACTTGATTTTTTTCTTTCCTCTCTGGACATTTATAAAAAAGAGTTACATATAATATGTTAGACCTTATTTGTATTCTTTGTATAAGCTTTGCCCCTACAACTGACAAAAACAGGTATTAACAACAAGAACAAGACAAGGAACGGCACGAGGATGGGAGACGGAGAAAGCTTTAATGACATCCTCCCAAAAGACAACACAGAAATACCAGCTCTGTCTCAGGGCCTGGAGGTCATTAATGCACAGAGAGCAGGGAGTAATGTAGCCTGTAATCGAATGTATGGCTGCGACTGGAGCCCTGTGGCTTAAGAATAAAAATAGCCACAATGTGGTGTTAATCTCATCTGAACAATGAAAATCCAGCCATCAGCACCCACACGTCATAGCCATTACTAGATTTCCTATACTTTCACTGTTCCAGTACTCTTTTTACTATGAATTATACATTTCGGTATAAATAATGCATCGTTTATTATTCCTAAATATCCTGAGGCAAAGAGTTTTGGAGATTTATTCAGTACTGAGATTCAAATAGAGGTTTTGTTGATTCTCTCTCTCACTCAGCAGCAAATAAAGATTTTTTTTCAGGCCGGCTGACAGAACACTAGTATTTTGAAAATCGGAACTCTACAAGTATAAGCGTCAGGAATGACACTACGAAATAGGAATTATTATCTTTTTCATTGGACAGACAATGCACCCTAAACAAATACAATCATTGTTATGAACAAGAGCAGAATATTCGTTTTTGCCAGAAAGCTTCATGTCATACACTTTAGAGTGGAACTTTAAAGGACAGCTTGCCGCAGCTTGATTGACAGGTTTTGGCAATATTTCCACAACCTGAAAAAATGCAGAAAGACTCGAAACTAGCCGGAAAGTTTTTTCTCAGTCTAGCTGATGGAAATAAGGTGTGTGCATTTTTGCAATCCTGATCATATGACATACATAAGGTCAAGTTTATTAACGTGATACCACTTGGAGATGCAGGTTCAAAAAATAAATACATTTGAAAAAATAACATTAATCAATGTCCATGTTCTTCTTGTAAAATCACTATAAGGTTCCATTGTGAGGAAATTCTGCATAAAGGACCCGGGTTTGACTCAAGTGTGTCCCAGCTTTATCGCAGACATTTTTGTTTTCTTTTTCTGCAATGTGACAAACCCGAAAACTAAAATAAATCTAATATTTTTATTAGATGGCTGTTGTCAACTGTAGACTAAATAACACTTCATTTGGGGAATCACAGTTAGCTTACTCAGGCACATAAGACAGAAGATAAAAAGCTTGCAAAGAGACTATTTCAGCAGTTCCGCAAAGTCCTCTTCGTTAATTAGTCCGGACATTCAGTAGTATAAAACAGCTTTTTTTGCAAGACTTTATAAAATGTTGTAAACAATTCTCAGGAAAGCCCCGTTATGGAATGTCAAACACCTGAATACGTTTTCATGGGAGACTATACAAAATAGTGAATGATGTTCTCCATCTAAATTGATTTACCCTCGCCGTCCACTTTATTAGGAACAGCTGCATGCCCACACATTCCTCAAGTTATCTAACATGGCAGCAGCAACATGCACAAACTTATGCTGATACAGGGCAGTAGCTTGGTACAAGATGGGCTGTGTCAGGGATAACCCCTAGAGGGCGCTCTACACCTGCGGACTGCACCATGTTGATTCACAGAGCCCACAGTTGTATTCCTTCAGGTTGGGTTTGTCAGAGTGACCTGGCCTTACCTTACATCTGTATCAACCTCAGACCAAGTCACTCTGCTAAGACCCAACCTATCCGAAACACACCTGTCAGACAAGACTAGACTGTGACCCATCAAGCAACAAACACCCATGTCCACCTAAAAGTCACCAAAACTCAAAACGTGGAGTAGGCCACGGGCGGAGAGAATCCTTCAGGGGTTCTCCTTGACAGACTAGTTTGAGTTGTCAAACCAGTTTTAAGAGTTTTAAGAGTTGGGCCAAAATGGTGCAAAAACCAAAAAATATGCTGCGGCGACTGTAACACCATGCAGATTATATTATCAAATGAGAAATTCCAGAATTGAAGGTTATAGTAACACAACTATGATAAGCAGAAAAGCATCTCAGAATGCACCATTCACATCAAACACATCAAACCCCCTGGGTGGCTGGACAACAATAGCAGAAAACCACTGCTATCGGACAAGAACAAGAATCCGACGCAACCATGCTTCTCCTAAAGACTCACCCAAACTGCACAGTTGAAGACAGTTGAAGCATTTTCGCGCTTCCTAACCAATTGACTAGTTTTGGTGACACTGTATGTAGTCGGATTCCTGTTCTGAGATGCTTGTCTATTACAACTGATATAAAAGCTGATTATATGAGTATATCTTTTCTGGTTGCTTGAAATTCCCAGAAGATCGGCAATTTCTGATGTACTCAACCTTTCCATCGACACCAAAAACATGCCCCAATCAGAATCACTTTCCCCCTTATAATGTTCGATGTGAACATCTAATGACGCTCTTGACCTGTAGCGGTGTGATTTTATGAACGTGCAGATGTTCCAGATGAAATGAGCGCTGAGTGCACTATTCAATTCGGAAGCACTTTCTATAGAACAGTTTTTTACAGAACGCACTCTCATCTATATCATCTCTTTCTCCATTTAATGCAAGAAGGGTTACTGTTTATTATCTTTACCCTTTGTTACGATTGTTCATCAGGATATAACTGCAGGAAAGGAGTCAAAGTATAAGGTATGAATTCAATAGATTATAGAGTATAAACTTCTAAGCGCAAGGTTACATCTTGACCAAGTCTGACTTATCTGTCCTGTCGTAACAAATTTCACTTAATCTTAAAAACACTTATTCACTGTTGTTAGTAGATGTCATGATTTATCTCTGCAGCGTAACCTCAGTAAATCCAGACCCTCAGTAATGTTTCACATATTAACCTTTTCATTTCAGCCCGTGACTCAACACACAGCATAGGGGGAAAAAATGTATCATGGCACTCAGACAGAGCTCAAAAAGACCTCACAGCTCCAACCTCGTCCTTTTGAGCGCGTTTTTAAGACTTCTCCGAGCCGTGTTATGTTCTCCGGGACAGAAGAAAAAAAAAAAAAAAAGACCTTGAACACCAAACCAAAGCCCTGTCTGAGTCGCAACTACACAATGAAGTGGGGGAGAAAAATCCTCCGTTGTGTAATTCCCGTGGTTGCCTGGGCAACCTGCTGTGTTCTGGCCGTGGTTATAATGAACGAGGAGAAGCTTGTGTGTTTATTTATCTGAGCCGAACCCTGATTCATCTTCAGGAGCATTTCAAAAGCATCGGGTTACTCAAAGACAGCTGTGCAAGCAACTTTACTTAGCAAGTACTCACTGGTTTTGATTATTTGGCTTATTATTATTCATTCCTACTTCAGGTTCATTTCAGGGCATTATTGTGAAGAAATAAGACATGTTAAATAATACAAATTAAGCTAACCTTAATGTAAACTCTTTCTTTTTTTCTATTTTTTTTTTTTTGTTCTCTATATAAATACAGAATGATTTGATAAAGTAAACTTTATTCCTGACCGATCAAGAAATGACCACGGGTGCAATTGCAATTTTTATACAAATTAAACTAAATTATAAAGATGCCATATGAACAGAAATCAAAACGGTTAACAGGCAAACTAGCCTTGAAAACAGCTTAAGCTCTTCTTATATAACAAGAGATCTCAACCAGACAGGTAGCAGCTCTCTCAGGCACAGATAATACCGAAAGAAACACACTAATGTATAATGGTACAGTATATAACTATCATAAAATCATCCTAGCGAGTCAAAAGTCTTGCATTATACAGTACAGTACTGTGCAAAATGTTTTAAGCACCGTAATACCTGTACTTATTGTGTGATACATGCATATCATGTCTGCTGTATTATGCACAAAAACATTTCACTATTTCCAAACATACCTCAGAAATGAATAAATAAATAAATAATATTTCAGATGAATGCATGTAAAGAAAGCGATATATTACATGACAGACCGGTTTTCACCTGAAAACAAAAAAAAACCTAAATGTGACAAAGTTAGAAGAACTCTGACATATTCTCCAGCACACTCAGTAAAACCTAACAGCTGTTTCACTTACAGTAATGTGCAAACCTATTGGATAGAAAAAGCCATTAGAAAAGATGCTGTTGAAAACATTTCTGCAACAAAGAAACTTCTATGAAGGTCACTAAAGAGTAAAAAAGAAAAAGTAACACAGTTGATATATGATGTAAAAACCGTTTGTTTAAAAATAATCAATAGTGTTAGATCCAGATTTGTGGAGTTTTTTAGTTTTTTGGGGGATTTTTCCCAGATTTAGTCGTGTCACTAGGGGGCTCCCACATTAAGGCTACTATTACTACTCAGTCGGGAGGGCTGAAGTTTTCCTCCGGATCGTGTGACGCAAGCCGATCGCATCTTTTTCGAACTGCTCGCTCACTCACCATTGGAGGCGGAGTAACACACTCGGAGGACAGCGCTATCCGCTTCTTCCGCTTGCGTCGGCTCACAGACGTCCCTGATTGGCTGTAGAGACATGATTACCTCTCATCCCTCCCCTCTGAGAGAGCTCGGCCAATCAGCTCTCTCTAGACCTCCGGCTGCGAGAGATTACAGCATCACCCAGGAATCGAGCTCGCGATCTCCGGATGATAGGGCGAGCGCTTTACCACTGCGCCACTCGGAGGCCAGATTTGTGCAGTTTTATAGTAAAACAACTGGAAGGTTTTTCTGAGTGTGCTGGAGAATATGCCAGAGTTCTTCAGATAACTTTGTCACACTTGCTCTTTTCTTTTTCATGAGAAAACTCTGGAGCCTACATTAGGTTTGTTGTTTCCATCTGAAAACTGGTCTGTTATGGAATATCTTGCTTTCTTTACAGGCAGGCAAATATTCTGCTGTAATGTTATTTATGTAGTAAGCTACGTTGGGAAATAATAAATGGTTTTGTACATCTATAATGCAGATATGATAAACATGGTGTACATAACAACATTTGTACTACAGATAAAACAATATTAAGACTTTTCGCACAGTACTGTATATTTTCTGTTGTGTGTGTATTTACTGATCTACTGCTTCTCACGATTATGTTGTATCATATGAAAGAAGTGTTTCTTCTGATCATGTCTGTTGTATAAAAGCTTGTCTTAAGCACAGCCACTGGCAACCTTTATCAGTGAGCCTCAGAGTGAGTGCGTGTGTGTGCGCGTGTGTGTGCATGAGCATAACAAGAGGTTGCACCATGACAGGTGTCAGCACTGTCGAACACTGATAACACAAAAATGTACATTCTCTCTCTCACACACACACACACACACACACACACACACACACACACACACACACACATCCACACAATCCCTCCTTGCATTAGTGAAGTTAAATTACCCTATTTTCTTCAGTGTATAAGCAGGTGACAGTAGAGGGCAGAATGCTGTGTGCATGTGTGTATGTGTGTGTGCATGTGTGTGTGTGGTTGTGTCAGAAAGAGAGAGAGAAAGAGTATGCTCAAAGGACATATTATCGTCTCAAAATACACACATACAGTAAGCACACAACCAAATATCAGGGTTCTATACCGAGGGGTTTTATACTGTATATGCAAGCTATATATTTTATTAATCGATAAAAAATAAGATTAATCGATACGTTTATCTTAACCTCATTAATCTCATAAACAGTTCGATTTTGTGGTAAAAACCATGACATGCAAAAGTCCATAATCTCTAAAGAGATTCAATACAGTCTTAGTAAGAGCAAAGCACCATAAATGTATGAGGAGCGTTCGGATCAAACTGGGACTTTGGTGATCAATTGACAATTACAGAAGACATCAAACACAGTTGTGGGTCTTAGATGCATAAAACATTTTAATGGTGCAAACTGTTAAAAGAGGAAGAGACACGTGTCTGTGGGAACTGTACGCACAATAATTCATAAATACCACTTGAACATTACAGGAATTCTGCTAAGAGATATTGTTACATCCCTTGTACAGTCCTAACCTGACTCCAAGCCATTTCCACATGTTTGGGCCATTAAAGGAGTTCCTGAGAGGCCAGCGTTTCAGACATGAAGCATGAAGTACGATCATACCCCGGGGTATAAAGGGGTTCTTTTCCCTTATAACTGTTCTATTATTCTACACAATCAAAAGTCCGGGTTTGACTTGAACACCTTTTGTATCAGTCAAATCAGTATAAATACTATTCGGCTGTGTTTACAAATGAAATATGACATAATATATATTACTATCAGCACTGTAATTTTTGCTTTTTTTTTTTTTTTGTAAAGACTCCCCTCTATAAAATAGAGTTCTGAAGATGCTCTGACCCAGTCGTCCAGACATCACAACTCGGCTAGTGTCAGGGTCACTCAGATCCTTACACTTCCCCATTACTCCTGCTTCCAACACATCAAATTCGAGCACCTACAGAACTGTTCACTTGCTGCCTTACAGTATATATCCCACCCCTGTGCCATCGACAGGTGCCATTGGAACTATATAATCAATGTTATTCATTTCACTTCTCAATATATCTTATCATATATACTGTATACACACGTGTGTGTGTTTTAGAGAATGCTGTAGGATTCAAAAAACAAAAGCGTTCTCTTCCCACAGAAGACTAGCAAGCACATTAGAGAAAAAAAGAACGTACAGTTGATATTGAATATGATGACTGGGACACACTGTCCTCGGACTCCAGCCATCCAACTCAGGGCATTGCATCACCTGTGTATCATACCTCGCATAAAAATAAGATCGAGCCCACATGCTCCAGTCTCTGTCCTGACAAGGTCGCTCAGTGTTCACAGATTTATACCTTTTATTTGTCTACTTGCTACTGTATATCACAAAGATTTATTTATTACGTTTAAGCTCATCAAGTCGTGACTCATTTTAGACTGAAAATGTAATGAATTTATAAAATTGTATTAAAATAAATATATTAAATTTATGCTGAAAATTTAAAGAATGCTGAATTCTGTAAATTATTGCATTTTTGTGCATTTTTTCCACCAAACTCCGTTTTATTTTTTATTTTTTTAAATCAAGGGCACTACTTGGTGTGTGGAACTTAACTTTCCATTTAATGATATTTGGTATTCAACCTAAGAAATGTAAAAATTTGCTGATATTCAAAAGCAGAAAATGTGCAAATATAAAGTAAATCTAATGTGGTTTTCAAGACTGTCCACCATCTCCACATTTTATTCTCCTCATCTTTGAAAATTACTTTAACCCATGCATTACACTAAATATCCCTCTCCAGGTCCTGTTTGGTACTGTTGTATAAAAGCAATAGTACACTCTAAGTTGTGCTGTTGTACAGGATATCAGCACGGCTGTCATATCTTTGACACTCAGGCTGCGCCCATGGCATCACAGTCATGCTGATATCCATCACAACGGCACTCCCTCTCAGGTGATACTCACTCACTCATCATCTATACCGCTTAATCCTGTATTCAGGATCACGGGGGGCCTGGAGCCTATCCCAGGAGACTTAGGGCACATGGCAGGGTACACCCTGGACAGGGTGCCAATCCATCGCAGGGCACAGACACACACACATACACTCACTCATTCACACACTACAGGCAATTTGGGAACGACAATTAGCCTAACCTACATGTCTTTGGACTGTGGGAGGAAACCGGAGTACCCGGAGGAAACCCTCCTAGCACGGGGAGAACATGCAAACTCTATGCACACAGAGACGGGAATCGAGCCTGGCCGAGGATCGAACCCGGACCCTGGCGGTGCAAGGCGAGTGCTAACCACTACACCACTGTGCCGCCCTTTCGCACTGGTGTTTAATATACATACATGCATGAAGAAGATACCCCTCCCCCAGCTTATTGCTCAGCTCTACTGTTCTCTGGAGATGCTCAGATCTCATGGCTCATTTACCTAGACACTAAAACGGTGCATTTGGAGGAGGAGTGAAATAAAGGGAGTTTAAGGTATGAAAAAAATGCATAGTCTGAGACCTGTGTTAACGCCGTTAAAGAAATATAAAATATGGGACTTTAATGGCAGTCCGGATCCTAATCATAAATGTCACGCTGTCTATGTTACGTCTCGTGCTGCCACCTCGTGTGGAAAAAAAAAGGTAAAGATCATAATGAATATTAAACTGAAATACGTCTCAGAATATGGAATTTTGTGTTGCAGTTTCTTTATCCTTTATCAGGATAACTGAGACGTGATATTCTGTCTCATGCCTGCATGACTACAAAAAAAAAGGAAAAGTGCTAAATTAGCCCTGAGAATGCATACAGAAAAAGGAACATTACATGCAGTGAAGGCAATGAAGGTGCACCCACACATCTGTTGCTAATTCTGTGTGAACGTGTGAAGAATGATGCAAGGAACTGTTAAAAGTGAAGCATTCTCTCAGGCTTCCCTAACCAAATGACTGAGAATCCAACTGCAGTGGAAGTTCTATAATAAGAACTGAAATATATAAAAAGATCAAATATCGCAGTCTCATACTGTATACAGCGGAACTCTTAACTTCTTAAATCCGATTGGTCAGAATGTGTTCCATCACATCAGCTCTGAGAATAGTTCTCTAGTGAGTTCTGTTCCCTGGTCCTAACGGACAGGAGTGGCGCATGGTGTGGTCTTCTTGTGCTGTAGCTTTTCTGCTTCAAGATTTGATGTGTTGTGCATTAGAGATCCTCTTCATCATAAAGTACCTCTGTGATAAGTTACTGTTAACTCTGTTGAGTTACTGCTGCCTTTCTATCAGCTCAAACCAGTCTGGCCATTCTCCTCTGAACTCTGGCATCAACAAGGCATTTTCGCCCGCTCACTGGATATGTTCTCTTTGTCAGACTATTCTTTTTATACCCTAGCGATGGTTGTGTGTGAAGATGCCATTAGATAAGTACAGAACAGTTTTCAGACCAAAAATACTCAGACCAGCCGTCTGGCACCGACAGTCATGCCATGTTCAAAGTCACTTAAATGGCCTTTCTTTCCCATTGCGATGCTTCGGCAGATCAGCTTGACCATGTAGACATGCCTACATGCACTGAGGTGACTGGCTGATTAGATAGCTGTGTTAACTAGGAGTTGAGCAGGTGTACCTACTGTAATCAAATGGCCAGTGTATATAAAGGTACCATATTTTACAAGAATGTGTGTGGCAAGGTCATTACATAATTTTCTAGTAACTAGTAACTTGCAAGACAGGGATGAAAAGAAAAAAACAGTCAACTCACAGCGATAACTGATGGATGTGGTTCTCTTGTTCATGTAAAGCTGTAACACCTCTCATAAATTCTTCAACATGGCTTCATAAAATATTGAAACATTGTATATGCATGTGCTAGGGGGAGAGTGGTGGCTCAGGTGGCTAAGGCTCTGAGGTTTGGGGATCTGACACATTGACAGGAACACCACGAAAGGAAGTAGTGTATGCATGTGCTATAATAAAGGTCCTGCTTATGTATATAACCTTCAAATAAAGTGTTACACCACGTAACCCATAATCAAAAGTCATGAACTGAGGAAGAGTCAAGAAAAGCAAAACGTTAAAAGAACAATCGGTAGTTTCAGAGAAACATGAAACAACAACAAAAAACACAAGAAATAAATGAATCCTTGCATTTTGTCCTTTTTCCATGTTATGTATTGGCCAAGGTTTAAACATTCCAATTATACTTTCCATTTAATGTGACCTCATATAAGGGAAACCCTCCCCCAGCTTGTTGCTCAGTTCAAAAGTAGAGAGAAACAGGGGGAGGTTTAGGTATGAAAAACACATTATCTCAGAGGATTTCAGCTAGAGCATTAACAGACAGACTTTGTGAGACCTCTATCTCCTAATTTGGCTTATTAAAGAACTGGTAAAAAAAAAAAAAAGAAAATTCAGAAATAAGGTAATGACTGATGAGGGTACAAACAGACAAGGAAATTAAGGTGAATTGGGAAATGAATCAATGGGGACAAGACAGAGAATGGGAAATGGCAATAATCTACAGCTGATAAACAACCTCCTTTCACACTTTCTCATTAATAATCTGCTTTTTTGTCTTATTAAGAAAAAATGAATTAGGTCTATAATTAGCAAAAACTACTTGTTTCAGTGACGTTTCACACCTATAAATGTATCTACGACATCGCGTCGTTTAATAATGCATGAAACGGAGCAGAGAGATGGAAAGAGGGGGAGTCAGAGATAAGAAAAAGAGAGAGGATGAAGGAAAAGAGTAGAAAGGAAAGAGGAGAAAGAGGAGAAATGGACACAGTGGTGGATCACTTGCATAACTTGTCGTGTCACACTTTTCTCCGAGTTCTTTATACAGGAGCCGACACCCAGAGATCCTGACAGACGGATTCGCCCGTGAGTGTGTGCTGTTTCTCCATTTATCCCTACATTTGTTTCTAGTCGAAAACACCCCAATACACCGTTTAGGAATTCATGCAAACTCGGTGTGACTAGTTCTGGTCATTTGTACAAAATCAGCGACGCACAACACAGCACGAAACATAGCAACCACAAACAGTGAAGTGTACTCGCACAAATGTCAGCCAATCTCATTAAATACGATCTCCTACCGGCGTTTTAACATTCAAGTCCCCCCACCTCCTGACTCCTTCAAAGCCTGTAGCTGCTTTTGATACACACACACACACACACACACACACACACACACACACACACACACACGCAAAGCCTTTTCTTCTCTTCCCTTCTTCTGCTCTCCTTTTCTCTTAGCCAGTCGAAGGCTGTGCAAGCATATGGTACAATTCAGTAAATCCTGCACTGCAAAAGATGTCATCTTAGGAACTGAAAACATATTGAATCCAGTCAAATTGATCAAATATTTATTGTCATAATGAATAATAAATAAACAATAAACAACAGTACAAGCCTATTTCCAGACATATTTTACAGTACTACATATATAAGCATAAATTGAAAAATATATTTTAGTACATACAATATGTCTAGAAATAGGCTTTTATCTCTTATATTTGGTTTACAGTTTTTTTCATATTTCTTATAAGAAAATGTGATACATTTGATCAGGTTTGAGATATTTTCACTTGCTTAGATGTCATATTTTTGCTGTGCAACCATTATGTATGCTGTTGGGACAACTTGTTACCATATTAACGTAATTGGCTAAATAATACCAAAATACTAATTAGATTCATTTTGCATTTGTGTTAGTATCACAATTTTACAACCACCCTGATTCGATATAATTTTAGTTTTTTACAATTCTTAAAAAAACGATGCTGTGCTACCTGCCAATGTGTGACTAATAAGGAGTGCACCACCTGAAGGATTTTAGAGAAACAGCAACATTTTACCTCCCGAATGCACTCACTCACTCACTCACTCACTCACTCACTCAGTCATCATCTATACCGCCTGTATTCAGGGTCACGGGGGCCTAGAGCCTATCCCAGAAGACTTAGGGCACGCGCCGGGGTACATCCTGGACAGGGTGCCAATCCATCAGAGGGCAAACACACTCATTCACACATTACAGGAAATTTGGGAACGCTAATTGTCCTAATCTACATGTCTTTGGACTGTGGGAGGAAACCGGAGCGCCCGGAGGAAACCCACCAAGCACGGGGAGAACATGCAAACTCCATGCACACAGAGACGGGAATCGAGCCTGGCCGAGAATCGAACCCGGACCCTGGAGCTGCAAGGGGACAGTGCTAACTTCTTGAAGGAAAACATACAGTATATAAATGAATAGTTTAAATAATACAACTAATAATAATAATTACAAATTAAAATAATTATTTTACATATCAGTTACATAATACAGTATAATTTTTTGTATGGCTGTACATGTATCCATTTTCCTACTTTACACAGGGTACACAATCTTACACACTGGTAAAATTAACCAGTTCATATGACTGGAACAGAATAATATCCTGAAGATGTATACACTCAATCCTGTGTTGTTTAAATGCTTATATGTTGCGCAACACTTTAAGCATGCTTCACTCCCTTATACATAGTCAGCACACAAAAAAAACAAAAACAATATACAGTATAGTGGATTTATTTACTGTAGATATCCTGCTCAATTTATTTAACTCAAGTAGCAGAGGCCAGTTTTGCACACGTTTGCATTTTCATCTGCTGAAGCCAGGTGTAAATTAGGCAGCATGTGAGCAGTACAGCTTTGTGCCAGAGACACAGTTTCCCCACACAATAGAGCTGCTTTTAAACTACCGGTGTGTGTGAAGTCTACATTCAAGAATTTGTCATCCTCAGCAAGAACAATGCCCTCTACATCTTTACTAGTTCTTTATTCAAACTCTGTGTCAGTGCACATAAAGGCACAGGCATACACTCGAATCCTACTTTAATAGGTAAATCTGCACAAATGCAAATTTGTGCAATTACCTAAACAGTCAATCATGTGACCGCAGCATCATGCAATGCAATCATGAGGGAAAAGTCATCTCTTCTTTAACCTATTTTCAAACGTGCAGGTTCAATTAGCCAGTGTACAGATTCCTGTTCTTGTCTGACGGGAGTGTGCTCTTCTGCTCCTGTGACCTTCACACCTCAAGGTATGGCGTGTTATGTGTCCTGGGATGCTTTTCTGCGCACCATGGTTGCACGGTGTGGCTATTTGAGTTACCTTGGTCTTTAGAGCAGCGGGCTTAGTGGTGAGCACTATCGCCTTGCACCTTCAGGTTCTAGGTTCGATTCCCGCCCCGGGTCTGTGCATGGAGTTTGCATGTTCTCCCAGTGCTTGGTGGGTTTCCTCCATGTACTCCGGTTTCCTTTCACAGTCCGAAGACGAGCAGATTAGAATAATTGGTGTTCCCAAATTGCCCGTAGTGTGTGAATGAGCCTGTGATTGTGTGTATATGTATGTGCCCTGCAATAGATTGGCACCTCAACCAGGGTGTACCCTGCCCCGTGCCCTAAGTCCCCCGGGAAAGGCTCCAGACCTCCCGCGACACTGTATACGGAATCAAGTGGTATAGACGATGACTGAGTCTTTAGATCTGCGTGATATAATCGATTATTAGTTCATCAATTTAAATAATTTTTTCAGATTTTGATTAGGTTCACCATTAAAAATTATTTAGGTTCATTTTACAAATTACCCAAACATTAACAAAATTCCTTAAGAATACACGACAGCTTTAGCAGAAAATACAAACCGTTTTTTAACGTTACGCAAATACTAGTGTTTCATGAGAGTGCTTGTTCTTCTTCTTTTGATTTCATAGAATGTTGGTGCAATACCGCCATCTACTGGACTGGAGTGTGGAGCATAGGACAACCAGGGGGGGAAAAATATTATTTCGTTCAAGACATGATATTGAAAAAAATCAAAAACACAAGCTACACAGCATTTTTATGTTTATTAGATATGTTTTGTAGCTTATAATGGTCTAAAACAAGTAAGAATAATAGCTGCTTAAGGAAAACTGTCGTACTATGGATATAAAAATCCCAGCGCTCAAAAATCTAATCGACTCAAGAGTCTACCTAGGATTCACAGTTCTAATAGTCTTCCTGCAAGTACAAACCAATCATCCTATATAAATAAGTCAGATATGCTGCATGTGGCAAGTACACACTAACACAACATCAAATTGTGCTGCGCTTTCGCATGTATACATATCGTAATATAGAAATTATAACCTACCTCTAAGTGAACTGTGGCTGATCTGAAGAAATCATCACATAACAGATGACAAAACTATGTACTGTACATGTTAGTTATACACACCTCACTGACAACCATTACCAACTCAAACTACAAACGCAATATCCTTGCAATTCAGTTATTTTTAGAAACCATTTCTCCCAGAACGACTTGTATATTTACGGGTCCTCTTCCTGGGACAATCTGGAAAATTACACACAACTGCTGTCCTCCTTTTGCTTTTTTTACATGGACTGCCCACCCATGTCAACCACAATATGATATTATATCTATATATTTGATTGAGCAGTGAGTATATGGACTCATTTGTAAAAATAAATAAATAAATAAATAAATTTTTAAAAAGGCATTCAGTAATAATGGATGGAGAAGTGAGAAGAGGCGATGCACAGACAGAGAGAGAGAGAGATAGTCACATGTGGATGCGATGTAGAGGGAAGAGGGGGAAGGGGTGTAAATGAGAGATGTAGAAAGGGCGGAAGACAGTCTGAATAAGTGAGAAAAAGAGATAATCCATCATGTCCTCCCTCCCTTCGTGCTTAAGGGCTTTACAGCAGGCAGCGTGAGGATAAAAGCAGCACAATCCCAGAGCTGTTCCTGCACTGCACACAGACTCGAGCTGTTTATATCTATCCATGTGTGTGTGAATCGAATTCTTAATAAATGCTAAATATGACATGGCTGTGGTGCAAATCTCTTCATGATGTGTATAAATGGATAAAATGTAGATGTGAGTGTGTTTTTGGTAAAAAAAAAAAAATAAAAAAAAAAAATTTTTTTTTTTTTTTAAAGACCTAGATGTAAATAAAAACCTTTCTGAAGGTTCTGTTAACATGCTGCTGCCAGGGGGACGTGTGATAAATATCTAAGGGGGGGAAAAAGGTGCAATAATTGCTCAACATTTCAAGACACCTTCTGATTATTTTAAGACCTGTTTAACAGTTAAACTTTCTCATCATTAAGATTTCTGCAGATTTCATACATGCCCTCCAGACATATGAATTTGAGCTCCCAAAGTGACTTTCAGGCTTCGAAACCAGCACTGAAGATGGAAAATTAATTAATGTGCATTAACTCGCACTTGCCCCTTGAGGCAGAAACACCCCGAATCACATATTCATTAATGAACGTTGAGAGGACATCTTGTTTCATTCCTGTGAAAGACACGAAAGTCGATTGTGCCTGTTATTAAATCTACACTCATGTTATTCGCAGGTCTTATTAAGCTGAATCGTGAAGGGAACATCAATTATCGGACAAAAAAATTATTTTAAGGCTTTTGTGCACCGAGTTACAAAAGGTTTATTCGTGCATATAAGCAGTGTACACTACAAGGGCTCCTGAGTACGAGACTCAATCATGTGAAACTTCAGCATGAAAATCATATCTCTCTAACTATCTATAATGGTGGCCGAAGGTATTAAGACAACATATTATATGTAACTAATTTCACTAATTACGTCTAGTCTATCTGGTTGAGGAGTTGTGCTCTTAAGTACCTGAACGCCCAGAGAAAAACTGGCTATGTGACAATGGGATTCAGCTTCTGGAGCCGTGGCCTGGGTCACCTCCAGACAAAACTGTTGGACAGTGGTGAAGAAGGCATTGGCAGGCAAGAAGAACCCATGTTCTATACATGATCTTCAGGGAGCAATCAAGCAGGCATGAATTGAGCAATTGACCCCAGAGTGCCGCGGACGTCTTTTTGACTCTACGCCCAGCCGGATCCAGCAGGTTTTGAGGAATAAATGACTTCATACTAAATATTGATTGTTGCACAGCGATTTCATTGCATAACACAACATACTGTTCTTATTATTATCTTATTTCCATTATATAAAAAAAATATTATTAAAATACTGAATTTGACTTTTATAGCAATACTTTCGGCCACCACTGTATAGAACTATAGGAAAAAAAACGATTAATGAAAGAAACTTCTGCCGTATATGTTAAATCTAACATTCGAGAGGTAAAATGTCTAAATAAAATCAGCTGTTAAAGTAAAGTGCAATATAAGATATAATAGTCCTGTTTTTTTTTTTTCACTTTTTTTAATGATGTAAGCACAAGCTTTCATATTTTCATTAACTGTTGTTCACAGCTACTGTAGATGGTGCTGACCTTCTTTTGAATAATAGTGGTAATAATAATAATAATTATTATTATTATTATTATAAAAGTGGGATTTAATTGTTTTGGTAATAAAATTTGGTTAATTTTTGTGTAACTATATATGTTTAAATAACTCATCTGTGGTGTTAGTTAAATTTAATTAATAGGCCTCATTTTTATTGAAGTGTCGAGGTTTCAGGCATGCATAGAGAAATTTATACATTACAATAATGGACAACAACACTGCAGCTGTCATACTCACATCATATATACATACACCTTTTATATTCTTAGGCTTTTATAGTATACCGCTTACTTTGCATATTCTGTCAATTCTGTGTAACGTATATATTTTTATATATTTATATTTTAATTCTGTTTTATTTTGTAACTTTTGTATATTTGTATAATCCAACCTAAATTTCGACATTTTCATTTCTTTTTTTTTCCTTTATTGTAAATTCTATCTTTAGTTTAATTGTATTCTCTACTGCAATTTTACAAACTCTTTCTATTCTATTCTATCTTTCCATTTTAGGTTACAGACAGTGTTATAAGTATACTGTGCATGGCCATGCCATATTCTTTTAAAGCCACTTACAGCCCAGACAATGTGACCCTGAACTAACCGATCTGATATTTTGTTCGGTACACTCTTTAGTCAGCTTCTTACCAACATCACACATATATCAGGATTCAACATGTGCCCTATTGCTTTTCCAGTACACCACTGGGGAAGGTGTAATGAGACGCCTGAAGCCGGAGTGTGTGAGATATGGGAAAGCGCAATAGTGTGAACAATTTCTGGCTAAGACACTTAAAAGATTTAAGCACAGCAGTTTCCCTGTGTGTTATGTTTGATGCCTATGATCACCGGTGCACAATATGGATATCCTTTCATATTATATAACCAAAAAAAATAAAAAAATTCAACATTACCAAAGGTTTTATTGAAAGAATAAGATAATAGCACATCCGGGCGAATTTTATTTTGTTCAGGTTGCTTTACTGAAACTTTCACACACACACAACATATTAAAAAGGAGAAGCATGGTAAAGGGAACGAGAAGATGCATGGTATAGGAGCTGGCTGACTGTTTTCTCTGTTTCCCTATGGGGACTGGGGGAGTGTGATCGATGTGTATGAACAACCTAAAACACATGAGCAAGCTAACAGCCTAAAGGACATGCAGAGAGAGAGGGTGGGGCGGGTGAGGGGGGGGGGGTTGTTGGGGCATTCAGGGTTGCTGGTGTCACTGGTTTTGCTGAGACTAATTACTCTGGACATGCTTGATGAAGCCACACATGTGATGGGGTTAAACAAATAACAGCTTGCTGGGATGACAGAAAACACCTCTAACAACAACAAAAAAAAACTGTTAAAAAGAAATCAACTTCAAACCTTTTTGGAAAGAAAAATGATTGGTAAGGAAAATATACTAAGTCTTAGACTCTGTTAGGCAATTTAATCAATCTTTTGTTAGTCAAGGTGAACTATTTACATAAACTTACTAACAATAAATGATCTAAAATTAACAAATTCTTTAAAAATGCACAGCAGCTTTTTTGGAAAATCCAAACAGAAATGTTTTCTGAGAAAGCACTGCTGCACTTCTTATTAGTATGAGTTCATGGTGAACTGGAGTGTGGAGCAGAAGTGACCCTCTCTTTGTCCAGAGTAGCTGGACAAAATCTGCTCTCTTTATACGTGACATGACATTGAAAAAACAGTAACACAAGGTATGTTTTAATGTTTATTAGATACATTTTTAATACTTCAAAGCCTAAAGAATAAATATTCTGACTTCTAAGCTTGATTGATTGAATCGAATCGAATCGTCAGCCTGCTTAGGATTCACAACTCTACTGTATACACAACTGACCTGTAATTCATTTACAGTAAATAAGTGCCCAGTCCTATTTAATGAGTGTGTAGTTCTTTTGCAAAGGACCTTGGTCCTGTTGGATTACAGCGTTCTCATTGCTATTCATCCTGCATCCTGCTCCATTCAGCCGTTCATATTTTTTGCAAGATTATTTCAGCAAGCATCCACGTACTTCCTGTAGAAGAAGAGAAGCCCATCAAGACGAACGCGTAACTCTTCGTCGAACCCTTTTTCTGTTCAAACAATTATTCCCTTTGTGTGTGCGTACATACTGTATGGGCAGGAACATTCACTTAAGTCTCTTAATTGTCACTGTGTCCCGACTAGACTAAACTGGATCTTTATTATCCCTGTTATACCACGAGCAGCTTGTCTTATCAAATCTGCTTCGTGTTAGCGTATTGTATGACCGAGCCTCAAACAGCAGACATGCAAACCTGTGTCTGTCCCTTTCTGATTTAATCCAGCGTCCGTGTGTGGGAGTTATCCAGAGACATTATCTGTTCTCTGGCTGGACTAAACAGATTAATAAAGGCTCTAATGGTGAACAGGGATCTGCACTTACCTCAAGACCACAGATGAAAGACAACTCCAAATTTCATATTGTTCATTAAAAAAAAAAAGCATTCAACCTGCTAGAAGGCAGGATATTATGCAAGGCCTGGCTGCGCATTTCCATAATGAAGAATTCAAAAGCAAGAGTGTTAAACTGCACTCAGCGCTGCTGCCAGACAAAACCGAGTGGCCTGATTGAGATTTCTGCTATAAATTAATCATCCCAGAGACAACTCTATTTATGAAACTGAAAGCCACATGGAGGTATCACTGCATAACACGACTACACGGATCCTGTCCAGACTCATCCAGTCTCGCTCTAAAGCCGGTTTTAGACTCTGCGACTCAGATTATGACTTGTCATACTGTAAAAGATGATTCCGATAAGATTATATAACAGACTCTCATATTACCTGTGTTCTACATGTCGGATTATACGATCAACATCCTCTAAACATAGGACTGCGATTAAAGCGAGTTACGTCCTGTGTACTGCACGAAGTAGGCTTCTTCAAGGTAATAAGTATATCATTACTGTCAGAACTTTTTGTTTAAATTTCATCATCGTCACAAGTGTATTTCAAATTCAACATTTTATTTGTCACGTACATGACCATACGTATGAACCATACGTTTATTTGACATGTACATACGACCATTGTATGCTTATACAACTGTCTGTGACCTACAGATGCAAAAAATGCACTTGAGAATACAATTAAACTCAAGAATTTCCAATCAAAATAACAAAAATTCTAATAACACTGTAGGTTGGAATATCCAACCTTACAAAGTTGCAGAATAAAATAAAATGAAAATAGAAATATACAGACTTATATAAATTGCACAGGATTTACAGTGTTATATGTGCAAACTGTAATTGTAAACCGGGAGATATAATAGAATAAAAATACAGCAGGGTAAAAACTTGGTGTGTGGGTATAAAGTTGTAGCTTGAGTTCCTCATAATCTTATGCCAACTTGGTTGTCAGATGTCTTTGATAGAAATGCCAGTGAGTCACTGTATAATTTGGGGTACATTTCACATTTCCAGAATGTGACAGAACAAATAGAAGACTGAGTAGTAAATTCCTTCAGTGTAACATATCTGCTAGTTGCAAAGCTTAAACATTAAAATAATAATAATAATTATGTACACTACTGGGTAACATAGTTGACAATTTGACCAAAATTCACAATACTTACCTTGATCCATAATTTCACTTGTAGACCTGGCCTGGTTGAGCACTTCTCATTTTCATTAACAGTTTAGCATCATATTTGAACAAATAGTTTGATTAAAATCATAAAGAAAGCATAAACCATTACATTGTACATAACATACCTGACGATCAATTAATAATTTAAGTGACAATGAGCTATTGTAGATTTTTTTTATGAGAGAACACTTTCCACAGTGTGTTTAACATGTATACCACAGAGAAGAGTGATATAATGCAGAAGGTGGGATTTATTGGAAAAGATAGGAAGCCTAATCTAACCTCAAATTTGGCAGAAAATACTTTTTCTCCTTCTTCTGTTATATGTCCAGCAGAGTAAAACACTTTACATGTCAAACAGGTTATATTCTTACATTATATTTTATATACAACTATATATATTGTTTCTGGATAACGGCAGGATACATGTGTACTACAGGTGAATGATATTCCTGTATGTGAATATACACATTCCTGATAATCAATTAAGTGAGATTTTATTTTTTCTGTAGATGATTTGAGTTCGCACACATATGCATGTAATGTCGTGACGCGAACTCTTTCAGTAACATTTCAGGACCAGGGACAGCTCTCTGTACCGGCACCTACAGTACTGCACCCTCTCTGTTTCTGCTACGCAATTAATAAAAAGACACTAACAAGACCAGGATTATGAGTACAGATCAGACTCTCATAACCGTGTTCTGTTATTCTGCACAATCTAAAGTCCTGATTACATATAAAATGCTCTTTGGGGTTGTACAGGTAATTACAATGAAGATATATTGCTTAAGTTTCCGTTTCAAATTGTGCATGACTTGCAGCATTGCTGAAGTATTGTTGAGTTTATGTGAAATGCGTAAAAGTCACACAATCTTGTAAAATCTACCTTGATTGGTAAGTTTCAGTTTTTTCTTTGCAAAATCTGTTCCTTAAATATGGAAATGTATACTTACTACATGAACAATACTACATGATAAAGAAACTGGGTCTCTTAAAGAGCTTCCAGGAAAGCAAGAGTTACCAGCCTTAAAAATCACCAATTAACGAACAGCACCTCAGATTAGAGCCGTTACACATACACGATAAGCATTTTGCAAACGCCATTTAGCCTACTCTGCATGTTTTTGGACTTGTAAAAACTCCACTCACACATACCCGAGGCAGGAATCGAACCCATGTCTGTACTGTCTTCGCTTTGTGAGTCTGAGGGAACAGATGCTGAATTAGTGTGTTTCACTAGTGCTTTGATACCATCAAGGTACAAAGTTTTCTCAGTACTTCGGAGCCATGAACGGACTGCCTGTTTTATATCCGAAACGCTGGCCTCCCAGGAAGTCCTTTAATGGCCCAAACCATTGGACCATTAAATGGCTTGGAACGAAGTCAGGACATGGACCCGAGGCAGGAATCGAATCCATGACCCATGATCACAGTGCTATCCACTACGCCAGCGTGAGTGTTTTAAAGTAAACCATAAGTCAAATACACCTTTAAGCAACAAGCTGGTTCAGCATCTGTTCTCGCAGACTCACAAAGCGACGACAGTACAGAGCATCGTTAAGACGTTCTGAGTCATCACTCAACAAAGCATCAGCATGGACGTGCGAGTTCAATCATGAAACGACTTATATGTTAATTATGTTTCTGGAATGAAATCATTTATGCTACATAAATGTCGTTTAAACAGTCTGTACTGAATGTTTGGTGAAATCTGTTGCGTGTGATTATCATCATTAAGTGCTTATATTTAAAATATAAAAGTCTAATATAATTATGTTTTGATCGTAGTTGAAGATGAATGTCTAATTAAAATGAGCTGCTGGGAAGAAGGTAATGGACATCAGAGCACGATTGTGCATATTCTGTATGTGTGTGTGAGAGAGAGAGAGAGAGAGAGAGAGAGAGAGAGAGAGAGAGTGCGTGCATGTGTTTTCTATATAACGATCTATTTGCTGTAACTAATTGGAGTAAAAGAGAACAGAACACTGTGTCCTCGTCCTGGGTACTGTCCCGAGAAGAGCAGGAGAGAAGGCAATGTTTTGCTTGCAATCGCTGCAGGAAGATTTTTTTTTCCTTTTAATGTAACCAGCAACAATGGCATTGCTAAGAGTTCTGCAAATTCTAGTTCCTACCATCTGTTTCGTGATTTACGATTCTTCAAATACGACCCGATCCCCACCGCTTTGATTTGCTGCGTGGGTGGAAACTCAGAAACTGTGAGACGAATGCGGTAGAATGTTGTGTGCATGTGAAGGTGTTAAATTAGGTCATGCTACTTCGTTTGATAGAAAATTTGAACAAACCGTGCGGAAAGAGACTCAAAGAAGGATGGCATCACCACCTTGGATAATGCAAGTACTCAAGAAGAGAGCTGATAATGTTGAACTGGGGAATCTTAACGTTATCTCAAAGTTATATTACTTTTAAACCAATCAAATGTGAAATGTGGAATTAGTGACAGCCACTGCTTTTAAATATACAGTATATATACAGGACAATATCTTCATTTTGCCATCAATATCATCAATATCATCATAATGTCATTTTGCCTTTCTTGTTTGGGGCTCAGCAAATCTTCAGTACTGTGCAAAATATTTTAGACAACCCTTATCATATTAAATAATGTTAAATTCTGTCAATTCTATTATGTAGAATAAATTAAAGCAGCAACCTTGTTTCACCTCTCATCTTTTCCAACCCCTCCGTATTCAGCATCACCAGTATACTAATCCCCAGCCTGATCATCTGCACCTGTTTCTTACTGATTCATGCCTAAAGTTTTTATCCTTGAATGATTCATAGCTAACTGTGTGGCTTAACAAACACAAAAACACTCCTCTGAAACTGGCCAGATACAGGGACTGGACTGCCAAAATCTTGCCAAAAATGGGAGTCAAAAAGTCCTTCTGGAAGCCTTTAGAACCATTCCTCAAGACTACATTAAAGTACAAGAAAGTCTGGCTCTTTAGAAGGAAAATATGAAGAAATAAGAGGTGTCTCAAGGCTTTTTCACAGTACTGTACAAATTGCTGGAATGGAATGACATTGATAGCGATAATGAAAAGGCAAGAGGATATTACCCTTGACTACAACTTTTTTTAATAAGTCTTCCAGGGTGCAGTCTAGCTGTGCGGTTTTACTGTAGGCGCACGCTTGTTCAGCTGGATTCTCTGTATCTGGTATGTTTTCTGTTAAGCACTAACCCAAGTGCCTGTGTTTCAGCCAAATTCCCATCCCAACTATATCTCAAAGAAGATATAGTTCTTCTTTGAGATATAGTCTCAAACTAACCCAAAGAAGTCAGCTGCTAGAGAAATTTGACAAACGTTATTTTAATTCTTTTTCACCGTGATCGCTCTGGTGCACGTGTATTTCCAATGTATGGACACTGTCCACTCCATCGTCCTCCATCAGAGTAGACTCACTGTCTGAACGGACACTTTGTTTATGAAACTTATTAGATGTAAAAAATCAAGAGGTACCCCAAAATGTGTGGTAATACAGGGTAAATACAGATAATACAGATAATACAGTTATTAAATATCTTCCCTCTGGTTCACTTCTCCAAAATGTTCAGAGGTCCATTTAGTCTGTTGTGCAGTTCAGAATATTCATTTACAACCAAACTGTGACTGATATTTAGCCAGCACTTTCATTTCAGGGCATTATTCTGATAGATACTTATTCTGGTCTTCATAATGAATATTGTTTAGGAATAATCCCTAAAAAACTCCAAGGAGTATGTGATGTATAATGATTCAGAAACTACAAGCGGTGTTCAAGTCCAACCGGGACTTTTGGTCATGCAAAATAACAAAACACAGTTATAAGAGTAAAAACTACCTTAACTGATCTATATAATCCCCCTGCTACACTTGTGCACGTAACCCAGTATATCACTAGTGCTTTGTTACCATCAAGGTACAAAGTTTTCTCAGTACGCAGAAGCCATGATCAGACTGCCTGCTTTATGTCCGAAATGCTGGCCTCCCAGGAACTCCTTTAATGGCCCAGACATGTGGAAATGGCGAATTCAGGACTATATGGAGGATGTGGCAATAATTTCCAGCAGAGTTCTAAATCTTTCTAAATTTCTAAATAGTTTCCATATTTTACTATTTCTATGTTATAAGTTAATACATGTCTCAGAACTCCAACAAATGTGTCTGAAATACTCCTCAGACAACCCACTCATTTGTTCATATCTCAAACTCCTTTTGTTTTTCCTCCTCTTCCAAATGTGCTGTTTCAGTGTTTATGTACACGATATGAGCCACTGCTGAGCCACGCCGCACCAACAAGTGAGCAAGAAGTGGGGGGAGGGTAATCTTTTTATATGAGGTCAGAACATTGAGCAATAAAAAAAGAAAAAATGCAAGGAATGTTTTTCCTCGTGTTTTTCATTTGCACATACACACACACACACTGGAAACCCATCTGAAAGTATAAAAAATGACGAAAAAGTACATTTCGCATAATAGGTCCCCTGTAAATTACTGACGCTTCATGGGTGAGCGCTAACAAAAGCAGCAGAGCAAAATATTTTAATGCTCCGCATGTTCTCAGACAAATTTCCTGTGCTCCTACAATGTGATGTTTTGCATTTTGTATTTATTCATATTAAGATTTCTGTCCAAAAAAGGCAAACAGATTGTCAGGGAGTAATGCCGAGCTCTCAGGCCATGGATCGTTGTAGCATCTTTAGGATTCAATCTATTAAATATCACCTAATGGTTTTGACGATTACATTTCTGTTAAACCACTTAAACCAGTTTTATAATTAACATGTGTAGCTTTACCTCATCAAAAACTCCTGGCACACTATACAAAAGATAAACACACAAATGAAAATGAAAAGTGTATCATGATTCCTGTTAGTGTGAAAATAACACCTCTGGTGTGAAACTGGTCCCTAGTGTTTACTGTGCCAGAAAGAATGATCACAATGATGATTGTTCTGTGAGAGTTATTAACAGCTGACCAAACCCATACAACATCATACACCACCACCACTAACACACACTGACTGGACCGATGTTTCCCTGATGGTACTATTAAACCGCATTTTAAAACTGCAGTCTGAAATAAACTCTTACTAGGATGCGTAGAAAGAGCTGATAATAAACACAGAACGATTAAAGACACACTTTTTTTCTGATCATCGTTTAATTACGCCCACGTCGTTACATAACATCATAATTACTGTAAGCTAAAACATCTAGTGGGTCTTCAGGAAACGCTGCATTAACACAACCTGACGCTGGAAATATTCAGTCTCCTAATTGGTAACATTAACAATAAAACTGATCAAGTAATTTTTCAAGCTGAACCAAGTGTCGATATAAAAGTATGTCCTTACAAACCTACTAACTTGCATTAGCAGGTTCAACTAATATTATAGTAACTGTGCTGCTCTTGATGAGATTTCTGAGGTTGAGTTTGTAGGGATCTTTGGAAATACTTTATGTTATATGAGACAGTATAATATATCATCTGCACACTTCTTTCTGATGCATTAAAAAATAAAATTCTAAGAAATATTTTAAGAAATAATATTTAAGAAATACACAGTTTAACTGTATGGTTTGTTGGTGGTTGGAAAGAAATTATGAACGGAGATCACAAACACTTGCTGAAGTTGGTTAAAAAAAATCAACAGTAAAAACCATAGTTTTTTAATAGTTGAAATACAGTTAAACCTTGAATTGTGAGCATAATTCGTTCCGAAAGCGTGCTTGTACATCAATGCACAAGTATATCAAAGCCAATTTCCCCATAAGAAATAATGGAAACCCAGATGATCCGTTACGTAAAAATAATGAATACAAAATACAAAGTAAAAATAAAACAAATTAACCTGCAACAAAAGCATATGCGTACTATAGTTCTCGTATATCAAGTTTAACAAGGTAAACCTAATTTATCTAACATTTTTGCTCGTCTTGCAAAACATGCACAGACCAAGGTACTCGCAAAATAGCTGCAAAAGAAAACCACTTGTCAGTGGTAGAGACTGATCAGATAATTAAAACCCAAATTTGCAATGGAAAAAGATTGTGTGGTCTAATGAGTGCAGATTGACCCTATTCCAGAGTGATGGGTGTGCCAGGATAAGGAGGGAAGCGCAGGAAGTGATGCATCCATCATGCATAGTGGTCACTGTACAAGTCTCTGGAGGCAGAGTTATGATCTGGGGTTGCTTCAGTTGGTGAAATCTAGACATAAACAATGTTAAGTGGCAATAAAAAGAAGTCAGCTGACGACCTGAATGCAATATAAGCATTCTTCGAGCGCCTCCCGACTAATCAGAATAATAGATTACCTGTTGCATAACAAGAAGCAGGAATCCATAGTCTCAAAATTATATATATATACATTACAGACCAAAAGTTTGGACACACCTTCTTATTCAAAGAGTTTTCTTTATTGTGTTTTTTATTGTGTTCTTTAGCCCAAACAAGTCTCTTCTGCTTGTTGCCTGTCCTTAGCAGTGGTTTCCTAGCAGATCTTCTACCATGAAGGCCTGATTCACACAGTCTCCTCTTAACAGTTGTTCTAGAGACGTGTCTGCTGCTAGAACTCTGTGTGGCATTGACCTGCTCTCTGATCTGAGCTGCTGTTAACCTGCGATTTCTGAGGCTGGTGACTCGGATGAACTTATCCTCCGCAGCAGAGGTGACTCTTGGTCTTCCTTTCCTGGGGCGGTCCGCATGTGAGCCAGTTTCTTTGTAGCGCTTGATGGTTTTTGTGACTGCACTTTGGCACACTTTTAAAGTTTTCCCAATTTTTCAGACTGACTGACCTTCATTTCTTAAAGTAATGATGGCCACACGTTTTTCTTCACTTAGCTGCTTTTTTCTTTCCATAACACAAATTCAAACTCTTTGAATGAGAAGGTGTGTCCAAACTTGTACTGTGTATATATATATATATATATATACAGTAATCACTGCAAATTTAGTTTGATAAAACAATAACGTTTTCACCCATTGTACTATTCAAAAGGTTACAAACTAGCACTTGATTTGGTACAAGCTGCTTTTTAATTTTACATCTATACTTTTTATATTGTGGTCTGATAGGTTAGTGTGCACACAGCTTAATAAAACCGCAAGATCATAAATCGAGGTCATGAAAACATAACCTGTGTGCAGGATGCAGGATATTTCATCATTCTTTGATTCATGTTTTTGTTCTTTTGATGCATTCACAAGAAAAAATACTTCAACTGGAGTCTAGTATGGTGGGAGAAAAAGATTTTTTTGAGGATTTTATAAATGATAATTACTTTAAGCCGGGGGTCACATGTTTCTCTGTGTATTTAGAGCTCAAAACATGAATTTCAGCATGAGGACTGACTTGTGGTGGTTACATCAGATTATCAGACGCTGGCACTAGTGGTGTTCTTTGCCACAATTATGCTTAACTGACGACTAGGGCTATCAATACTCATTCACTCACTTATTCTCTACATCACTTATCCAGTACAGGCGGTACTGGGGTGCCAGTTCATCGCAGGGCACACTCTCACACACTATTGGCAATATGGAAAGGCCTAATCTGTAGTCTTTGGACTGTGGAAGGAAACCGGAGTAACCGGAAGAAACCCGACAAGCCCGGGAAGAACACGCGATCTCAACTTACACAGACTCGAGGTGGAAACTGAACCCTTGACTCTGGAGTTGAGAGGCCACATTCAGAAAAATAATGTGTAAAAGTTCAGTTAGAAAAAAAAAAGTCTCACTGCAACATTGAACTCAAGTCTGAATACAGCACCGTGTAAGCTCTAATATACTGTGTATGAAAAGAATTTTACAAGCCATTTTTGAATAATAATTTTTTGCTAAATATTTCCAAGAATATTTCATTTTTCATTAAATTACGTTTATTGCTATGAAGGAATACTCAAACTGTTTTTGAAAGATTTAAAACACATCTCCGAAGCCAGGATGCTCTTCCTTTATTCCAAACATCTTGTTCTCTCCATAGACATCTTGGCACATACACATGTACACGAAGACAGAAAAAGAAGCACGCACATACTGTACAAAGACACCCACATGAACATTGACACGGGCTTTCATGTATCATACATATGGAAGATTCGTGAGGTCAGGTATCAGAGCATGCCTCGAACAAGATTAACTGACGTGATGACATCTCAGCCCCTTCGGTACTACGGTGATAAATGATGATAGAGATCAAAGTGTGAGTGCTCTGCTCTTCATGATGTTTGACTGTGTGATTTACACTTACACAGCCCATAGAGACAACAAGACCTTCACGTCAGGGTTAAACGTATTCATATATATAACATGTTTTTTTTTTTTTTTTTTTTTTTTTTAAGTGGCTGCTTCTTTGTGGTCTCGTACGTTAAATTATCTCTCAGCACTGGCTTATTATTTGTTGTGATCGCTTCAGGCGCAGCTATAATCAATTTCTGCTCTTCGCTCTTCATTATGAGTGAAGAACCCTGAAAGGTTCCCACACTACAATACCGGTTCTGTCCACCAGAGGTCTCAGTCAATACAGTTCCAGGTTTGTTGTCATGGTTACTCAAATCTTTCCTTTGTGTTACTTGACTGAATGCAGTGGATGCAGTAAAAGGGGTGTGAACTTCAGCAAGCTCAGTTTGCCCAAAGAAAGCTTATGGAGGCTTATTCAAGACAACTACAGGAGGGGTTTGAGGTTTGACTTCATGTTACAAACTTTATATACAGAACACAATCCAAACAACAAATTGTATAATCAAACATGGAATTATTATACATGGAAATTTGCTAGTAATTCAGTTTTTTTTATATTATTATTATTATTTCCAGACTATCTCTAAACATTTGTCAGTAATGTTTTTATGCACTGTGCACACACAGTATTTAACTTTATAGGAAAAAAAAAACTATACTAATACGAATACTGATTAGGGACTTCCTTTGCTCTCAAAACAGCCTTGATACTTCATGGCATGAATTCTACACCATTCCTTTAAGATCTCCTTTTATCTTCTATCTCCTGTTCTAATACACTCCAAAGGTGTTCTATCGCAGCGGCACCCAACCACTGGGCCGTGGATGATTTCATACCGGGTGACAAAAAGAATTTCTTCCTTTCTTAATTTTTCTGCAAAATGTTTTATTTGGGAAAATGATCAGATCACCTCTTATTCGCATCTGTATATGCCCAATTATATATATGTATATATTATATATGTATTGATGCCCAATTAAATTAAGCCAACGTTATCAGCTAAGTCTAGCTAAAAATTCGTGAAATGAGGCAAAAACAGGGACAATACCCAATGAGGAAACAGCAGAGGAGACTCTGAAACTGCCAACAAAAAGAAAGTTGCATTTAAAAGAAAATGCCTAAAGAGAGTCCTAATCAAATTATGGGTTTATCACAAGGTGTATCACATGCTCCAAGTCTGCTCTAAGCCTGTTCTGTAGAATAAATACGGCCTTAAACTTAAACTCTGCCGATGTTCTGGATTAAAATCAAAGAGAAATATCCTGAGATTGCCACACACAAAAAAAAATAAAAAATCATGCTTCCATTTCCAACAATCTATCTTTGTGAAGGAAATAACAGCGCAGACCGGACATAAGGAATACATGTCAGGTGTTAATGTCTCAAATCGCGAGTATATGGGGCCGTCTGGTCCCAGGGAAACAAGCTCAAGACTTTTGGTATGTTGTGTTTTTATTAAATATTTTATTATGCTTTGTTACAAGCACACGACAGCTTGGAAAATTCTTACATAAAATGAATCCGTGGTGTAAAACTGTTCTGTAGGATACAGATCCGATGGCTGGGAATGTTCCGATGTGGCGACCGCTAGGAAAAAGTTACAAAGCCCAAGAAAAAGAAAAAAAAACAGTACTAAAATGAGTTTGACAACCATGTGGACAGCATGAGGACACTTTAAAATTTAGAAAGCTTCTTATGCCGTGCACAATCATCATAATTAGTGCAGATGTCCTCCATCAACATGACTTTATAGACTTATGTCTGGAACTTGTGTGCTGTCTTTGATCACTCATTTGGAAAGGAAGTCAATAAGCAGGCACTATGCCTCAATCTTAAGTAATGTGAGGTTTGAACAGTGAATGTTGTCAGGAACAGCTTATACAGTCATCATATTCATAATGTCTGGCACCTTTGTTCACAATGATTTCATCTTTGTTCCAGGGTTCTTTTCTTGCTGGGAGACTGTATACATTTCACCAACACCGTTATGAGTGTCACTGACTTTTCAGAGGATTCAGCTGGATAAGTCAGATCTGTTGGCCATTACACCCAGTCTAAAAAGCATGAAATTCCAAAAGTTCCTCCTTAGTTAATTCATCAATGTCCTAAATGGTCCGTTATTGTTATATATAGAAATCTGCCAACACATTACATAATAGGGTCAATCATCAACATATAAGTTGAATGATGTCATTGCAATATGTCACTGCAGTCACACTAATAATTCTATGTCTAATTAAAAACTATGTTGGCCGCACTGTCTTAAAACCGCTTTCCGTTCAAGGTTACTGTCTCTCAAATAGGGTTGGGTATTGTTTTTTTGTTAGTTTTTTTTTAACGCCAAATCGTTACATTTAAAATGGTACCGGTGCCTATACGGAAACTTTTTTTCTTTTAATGGTTGATAACATGATGGGAAAAAATATATTTCTAATAAACAATATATTGAAAGTTTAAAGCATACATAAATAATAAAAACAAAATAAAATAAAAAAATACAATAATTCAACAGCAAAGTCGTTAGTATTCTTGGTATGTTACAAACCAGTTTGAAATTTCAAAGATTCTTTTGACCATTATTTTGGCAGACCACCTTATCTGGTAAAATACACCTCTTCTCCTGACTTTATTTGTGCTGCATTCAAAATCGATATAAATAAAAACGAGGTTTTATCTGTAAATTGGTCAGAACTTGCTCTTTCAATTATATATTTACGTCTACACTGGAGGATCAGAAAAACGCAATTAAAACTGGTTTTATAGAAACTTTGCCAGTCCTTTGATATTTGCCTGAAGTTAAATCTGCACTAAAGCTGAAATGATTCCTCGAGTAACTCGAGTAAATCAATTACAAAAAATGATTGAGGCAAAATCTTCTGCCTCGAAGCTTATTTTAATTCATTTTGAAAGCTTGCGTTATGTTTTTTCGCAATTATTTGTTTGGCGTGACACAGTGCGTTTCCGGATGCAAGCCGCCAGTAAACACCCATGAAGAAGATGCGCTGACGTCACCCACAAAGCGGAAAGAGACGCAAACAGTTCGCTGTGTATTGAAGTGAAGGAGCGTTCTGTTGAGGGCTGCAAAATGGAAGGGAGCGATAAAAATATATTACAATTTATTTTAATGTGTGCCTTTGTTTTTTTGATACTTAAAGTCATTTGAAATGCCTTTTTTTAGTTTTTGCATCTGAGAAAAGGCTTTAAAATAAGAATGTACGGCACTGTAATGCACTTAATTAATCTCAGTCAACTTTAAGCAATTTCTTGTATTGTGAATAATGATGTTTATTTTTGATAAAATGCTGTCTGCATTTAAAAAATAAAAGTAGATTTTTCTAAAAAGAAAAGCAATGAATCATTGTTTCTCTTATATATTTTCCGTTGCTGTTTAATTAAGCAAAAGTAAATTTTATCCGATTACTCGATTCATCAATAAAAGTTTTGGTAGAATACTCGATTACTAAAATATTCGATAGCTACAGCCCTAATCTGCACCATAAAATAAATCAAAATGTTGACTGGAAGGGACGTTAGGAGCAGTTTTGTGTCAGATTATCGTTTTTTTGGACGGATATAACGCTTTTGCTCTTGAAGTAGGCATATCTATATGTGTTACTCAACAGAGCCAATCAACACGATACTCTGCTGTAAATACACAGAGTGTGCAGAAGACACAGAAACAACTGTAATGCCCCTAGAAAGTACCCAAGTCCTCACGCAACACAAACAAATGCACAGCATAGCATGGTTTCATCACTATTAGCTTGAGAGTAAACGACAAGAGTATGGAATAGAAACATAATCGCAGATCAAGAAAAAGTTCAAAAGTCAAACATCAGCTGAAAAATTGATGTTTACTCTTTTCTGGGATTCTCAAGATTCAGTATTGGAACGTCATCAGGAAAAGGTTTAACAATCAACAGTGCTCGTTACAGTGAGATGCTTACTGAAGAGCTGAAGCCTAAACTTCAGATTAAAGGCGGAGGACTGCTATCCAAGGGCGTTGTGATCTTGAATGACAATGCACGTTCACACACTTCTGCCCTCTCTGTCAACACTCTGCAAAAACTTTGTTTTGAAGTGTTGAAGCATCCTCCCTATAGTCCTGATTTTTCTCCAGCAAACTTTCACCTGTTTGGTCCCCTGAAAGCAGTCCTTTGAGGACGTAGAGTCATTTCGTGACTCAAAGAATTATGTATTGAAAATAATAAAAGTAGTTTAATAAAACTTTACTGCCTGAGATACTAGAAAATGTACTGCTTGCATAGAAAATGCCCCCATTTCGCTTGCTAAAGGCCTGTAAAGGCCCACCCTCCAATCTGAGTGTTAAGAAAAACAGAATCACTGCAGCACAGCAAAGAAATGGCTTATATAATTAACAAAAAAAAAAGGGGGAAAAAAGAAAACATGCTTTAACTAGCAAATATGGATCTGAATTATTATTAGCATTTTTGCAATAGTGATATATGAATAAAGACAAGAAAATGGTGCCATACATCAGTATATCTCGGCGCTCTAATGATGACGTAGGGACTACATGGAATGTCATTGATTGACATCTAATTAAACGATTAAGCATTGCCTAGTTCTATGTTACAGTGATGAATGACCATTTCAAAACCCAGGAAAAACACCATCAGTGTGGCTTGAGAGTGTTTATAGAAGGGCTGTGATAAACATAAACTCAGCAATAATATTATTTCCAAATATGGATAAGATACATGCCACAAAATACAGTCATTTATTTGATGAATACAACTTTGTAGTGTGCTGACAAAAATCTGGGCTAATGCAGACTGATTTAATTACGATAACAATACAGTGCTATAAATATTGTATTAAAGTGGACAATCTGCAGCCACCCCAGTACAGTATAACTATATTTTATTCATAGTTGCCCCTCAAGTAGGTTTAGAAGGTTAGCAGTCAGTGTTTTTGCCTCATCAGTAGTAGAAAAAAATCCCCCATCATAAACCATTTTTTAAATTAAGTGTACATATTTCACCAAAATGAGCTAACAAGCTGGATGACAGCTTGCATGGATTTGGGAATCATGGGAAAATGTAGGTATGTGGAAACACTGTAGTAGGCTGAAAGTTAACTTGTACTGTAGATACACCTAGACTTTTAAAATTAAGGCATTTACATATGTTAGGTAAGGTTAGGAATCTAATGGTTCAGTGGGTTCAACATTTGAAGAATTCCCACCCACGTTCACTGTTCACTGACAGACCATGGCATTCAGGTCAGGGCTTTGTGATGGCCACAACAATACTTTCACTTTGCTGTCCTTAAGCAATTATGTGCAAACTTTACAAGTATGCTTGGGATCATTATCCTGCTTGAAGGTTTATCTTTCTGGCTGATGTATTAAACTGTTGTATTAAGTTGTTGTTGGTGGTGGCACACAATTTGGTACATAATTTATGCCAGATGTACTTCCTGATGCAACCCTCACATTTCATCTTGGGAGCGGCACTGCATCCAATGGCTGGGGTTTGGGCATTCGAAGGGAATCAAACCCGGGAAACTGTTGCTTGAATATTTCTAGATAATCCTCCTACATCATGAGGATCTCTAACTTCTGAAATGCGCCAGTCCCTTTTCCAGAAAAACACTGCCAGGACTCTTCCAGGGACTCTGTCAGGAATCTGCCAGGGCTGCTGTTTATCACTGATTCGTGTTCATATCTTTTATGGACAGACTTTCTATATGCACACAAGGGGGAAAGAGGTATGGCCTCAGGATTGCATCCCTCTTATTTGCAGGTCATGTGGTCCTGGGGGCGTCATCAAATAGTGACCTCCAGCATGCTCTGGGGTGGTTTGTATCTGAATGTGAAGCTGCTGGGATGAAGGTCAGTACCTTCAAATCTGAGGTCATGGTGGATTGTCCCTTTCAAGTTGGAAGTGGAGGAGTTTAGGTATCTTGTGTCCTTGGTCACGAGTGTGGGTAAATCGAAGAGAGAGATCAATCTACATTGTACATATCTGCTGTGGTGAAGAGAGAGCCGAGTCAAAAGCAGAATCTAATTTACCAGGCAACCTACATCCTAACCCTGACCTATGGTCAAGACTCGAAAAAAAAAAAAGTGAAAAAGTGATGTCACAAATGCAAAATGAGATTCCTCAGCAGTGTGGCTGGACTGAGCCTGAGAAGTAAGGTGAGGAACTTAGATTTGCTGGCAGAGCTCAAGGTAGAGCCACTGCTCCTCTACATTTACATTTACATTTGGCAGACGCTCTTATCCAGAGCGACTTACAAAAAGTGCTTTAAAGTTTACTCAAAAGGATCCAGCCAAGATGATCCATGCATCTGATAAATATACCTCCTGGATGGCTACCTAGGCCTGTCTAACGGAGAGAACGCCCCAGGGCATACCCAGGACTAGAGTAAGGGATTATATCTTCGGCTTGGGGGCACATGGGTATCCTTGTGCATAAACTGGAGGAGGTAGTTAGGGGAAGGGAGGTCTGAGCATCTCTGTTTAGACTACTGCCACGTTGAAACAGATAAGCAGTAGAAAATGGATAGATAGATGGATGCATGGCTTTGGTTAAATTCTGTGGATGGTATTAAAGATTAAAAAAAGGTACTGGTCCTCAAATATAGCCACAGGTATGTTCCTAATAACTCCTTATTATGACATTTGGCCAATCAGAAGCTTCTGGGCAGCGAAAGAGACTGTCAACACTGCGTATCTTAACTATTGGCTTTACAGAGACACATAGATGGACTAGATCATGATACTTGTAGAACATGATGTTGGGGGACAAGGATACATAGAGGAAACCCACCAAGCACGGGGAGAACATGCCAACTTCATGGACACAGAGCGGAGGCGAGATTTGAGCCTCCAAACCTGGAGGTGCAAAGCAACAGTGCTAACCACTAGACCACCAAAAATAAACATGGCAGTCAGACTGATATCATTTAGATGATATATATGTAGCCAAGATGTAGGACAAGATGGAATAATGAAGAGGATCCAAAGGGGCATAATGACTATTATTATGATGATTTAAATAAGGGAATTTATATACTTATTTGTTCCTCTGTTATTGCACTTGACTGGCTAACTATCTCACTGTACTTTGCAGCATTACATTAGCTACCATTTTTAGCCATATCAATTTGGCTTCCAAGCAACTAAATTATGGCAGCGGCCAGGGCATTGGATTTTCGTTGCCAGGTGGCCTAGTTTTCCTAGTTTAGGAGTTTACAGCTTTATGTCCACCCCATGCATAAACCTAGTGTCAGGTAGGTCATGTTCTCAGAATGACATTTGATCTTTGATCATTCAAGCCTAAACCAGCAATGACTGCATTCTTAATTTGTTTCTGTTGAACTGGAAAGATAAGCTTGGGGTGCAAGATCAGCATTATAGCACACAAACAAGTGACAGCTTGCGTTTGCAGTGAGGCTTGTGTAAATCACCTGGGTTAAGTGCCGGTAAGCTTGCCAACACATCCACGCTGAACCTTTAAGAGCCAATGGAAAGAGACAGATGGGTAAATGGATGGATGGTTGGATGGACAGATGAATTTGTAAAAGGATGTCTGGGTGGATGAACCTTTCTCTAAAGCAACAGGCTAACCATTTTCATGACTGAATCAAAAAACAGACGTTTAAAAAAAAAAAAAAAAAAGGACAATCTCAGTTCAAGACTGAACCTGAATGTTGTTTTTTTTCTGCTTTTCACTCAGTGTGTAATTTGAACAAACTCGTCTGGAGCAGCCTCAAGTCCGTCATCCCCACTGTTGACATTTCACTCAGATCAAGCGCACACAAATGGACGCAAGCACACACGCACGCACACACACCTGTTAAGCCAACCAGTGTTGACACCTTCGTAGGCCAGACACTCCTGACACACGTGGGACAAAAAGCTGTTGACATTTGATCTAACCTAAACACGCACAGACGCACAAGCACAGATCCATTCATACACAGGTCTGCGCTCGTGCGGTGTGATGGGCTTCTGCCAACGTCTCAAACACACACACACACCGTGAGCATGATCGGGGCATGAAGCAAAGATCGCAAGAAGAAAAAGAACAGCAGAGAAGATTAAGAGAAAGCAGAAAAACAAACACAGCTAAATTAGCCCTTTAACAAGGATAACGGTGACCTTTACTACTGAGAGTGCAACCATTTGAAAAGTATATGTTTTATATTTCAATATATTTAGCCAAGATATCTCTTTATACTACCTGCATTAATATGTTTATAGGTTACAATTTACATTTAAGAGATTCACAGACACTGCATTGGAAAATCCTTTCAGTGCAAACTCTTCTATCTCATATTCTGGTTAACAGTGAAAAGCTAACAAGAGCAAGCCTTTTGAGTAAGGGGTGGACATTTCATCACAATTGCTTTGAGATTAAACAATTGTTAAAAGCGATCAGTAGAGTCTAAGCAAAGCAACGACTTTCTTAGCAATAACTAGGTGTGTGTACATGGAATCTACATTTTGACTAATAATCAGAATAAGCCAGATCAGATTAAAACTGCATCATGTAAACACCTCAATCGGAACAGATCCAGCCTGAACGGAATGATAGGGGTGGTGTAGACCATTGATACTAACGTGGGGGTAACGTTAGGTGACGTGCTGAGTTTCCACAAGATAAGAACAACCCTCACCCACCAGTGTTTACTTCAGACTTGCATGCACTGGGTCTCTGGCTGAGAAAGAGGCACTGCTTGGCTCACATTTCATACATTGTCTAGAAGCTTACCGATCCTAGATGAGACTGGATTCTTAGAACCAATCATAACACAGAAGGCGGGGTTTATCAGAAAAGTTAACCTCAGAGTTCTAGGATTTTTTTTTCTTGGTACCACTTCATTTAAACGCTTCACAGCGTGCAGAACACTTAGTACAAATAGATTAAAAATACTAACAAAATCCTTATCTCTAGAGAGCTTGCTTACATACAGTAACTACTCAGCTAACTTTCACCTCATGGTCAGTAGGTCAGCATCATAACAAACATTATAATGTTTGCCACTAAATATCTAGATCAACTCTCCTGAAACCTTGAAATGAATAATCTAGCTTAGGAAGGTTCGATTCCTGACACAGGTTGAAGTATTTCCCTGTGCCTGATGGGTTTCCTCTAGGTACTTCGGTTTCCTCCCACAGTCCAAAGACATGCAGAGTAAGCTAATTGGCGTTTCCAAAATTGCCCGTAGTGTGTGAGTGTGCATGTTTGCCCTTTGATGAACTGGTACCCATCCACGGTGTACCTCGCCTGCGTCTCCGAGGATTGGCTCTAGGCCCCCCGTGACCGTGTACAGGTTAAGTGATGTAGAGAACGTGTGAGAGAGATATAGCTAGGGTTAGGTTTCACATGCACAGAAACGTCTGTAACGTCTTTAACGTTTTGTTGAAATTGTAAATAGGTTAATATGTTTAAAGTTTGCTGTCCAAATAACAAGTGTCAATCAACCGAGAAAGAGCTTTGACAAATTTAACACCACAAGAAGATTGGTTCAGCCAAAGCTTGAGACAGATGACGAAAAACCTGTGATTAACTTTGACACCAGTGTCAGACCTGCGCTCATTCTGACCAATCACATTTGAGAATCCAATAGCACTGTAGTGCAATAACATTTAATACTCATTACATCGAAAATGATTAAATGTCCACTCATATCAAATATGTTACACTTATTCCCTGACAATCTCTCTGTTTTTTAGACACTTTTTACCTTTTAACCTCCTTCGAATCAAGAATTGTTTAGCTTTCAAAGTTACTTGGACATAATGTTGGCATGTCATTACACTGGTAGATTGCACAAAAGAAACGGAAACCATTATAGACTTAATATCGTATACGCTGGAGCCAACACCATGCAAATCCAATTCCGAGACCATATGAGAGTCTTTGAATGAGGTCATTTTACTTGTAAAACGTTTCGTTTGGTCATCAGAGAAGGGCAGGAGTGAGTCAGTGCTTTGCTGTGACCAAAATCATCCTGTTCATCAACACCCAATCATTCACACACTCTATCTGCTTTTTAAAATGTGTTGCATTTATTAGACTTAAAGCTTTTTGCTTACTGCTTAGTGAACCATCTGCTGCATAAGTATGATAGATAAACGGGTCACGGTTGTTATGAAGTTGTTGTTATTTTGCTAATATGTTCGTAACTGACTGGACCCCAACTCACTTGGAAGGATCTGAAATAAACAAGGACAGTAGACTTGCTAGATTATACATGGTTATGTAAATTCACTAAAAGTAAATAAAAGAATCTGGAGAGGATTCTGGGGGGGAATCTGTAATGCACAATACACTGACGGAATTGCTTTTCGTTTTTGAGATGAAGGTATGTTATACTGAGAAGTAAATTGCATTGCAATGCAATGCAATAAAAAGTAGCACTGCATTGCATGCCATTTGCGACTTTGCAATTGCTGACTTTGTTTGGACCGGACGCCCATCCACATCCACGTCTGATGACACTACGAATGAGAGAGTAAACAACAGAGTATGGAACGGAAACATCCTCAAAAGTCAAACATCAGTTAGAAAATTAATGCTTACAGTTTTCTGGGATTCTCAAGGGCCAGAATTGAAACATTATCAGGAAAAAGGTTCAACAATCAACAGTGCTCAATACAGTGAGATGCTTATTGAAGAGCTGAAACTTCGGAGAGCTGTGATCTTTCATGACAATGCAGGCCCGCAAACTTCTGCCCACACTGACAACACACAGGAAAACCTTGGTTTTGAAGTGTTAATGCATCGTCCCGATAATCCTGATCTCGTTTTACCAGACTTTCAAATGGTTTGGTCCCCTGAAAGCAGTCCTACGAGGACGAAGAATCACTTCTGACGGAGAAGGGACGACAGTGGTGCATTCGCAGCCGAAAAATGATGTACTTGTCTTTTCTGTGATCACAAAACACTGCATGTGATGTTACCAAGAAGATGCAAGAAGATGCTTCTGTCTGAAGACTTTCCCATGTCTGAAAACTTGAATCACTTTACAGAAAAATATTCATTCAAGTAATTAACTAAAGGAATGAATCGCTTTATATAACCTGTGCACGATGATATTTTGGATTTATTTTTCATGGTGATTATGTTGTAGTTTGTGTTTCCTTCCACTGTCTGTGTGCTATATTTATTTCACGATAAGCTTCACTAATCTCCAGTCAGACACACTGGTGCGACTCAGCACAGTGTATGTAGTAAATAATCCATGATAACCTCAGAGGATACTTTTCTGTTAGTATTGCAAATTCCAGCTCATTACGGCTAGACGATTTGAAGACCAAATTAAGACAAAACCTTTGCTCGGTCATGTCCTGACTAAACACTATAGGTCAGTTATGTAAGCTTGAGAGAGAAGGCACTTAAGTCCTAAAAGTCTATCATGCAGTATATAAAGTTCTACAGATTTGTGTCCTGTCCTGTCAAATCAGGTATTAAGACGCATTTTTTGGTGATTTGTATATTTTTCAGATTCCTGGCTAAATAAGCTCAATTGTACCACCAAGTTTATTACCAAGTTTATCATGTCTGCTTGCTAAGATACAGCCAGTGCAGGTTTATTATTTTTTTGTTTTATTAAAACTTGGATATACAGTATATATATGGTATATATGGACAAGGTATCTATCAATCGTTTTGTGCCAAAATTTGATACAGTTCACCTATTAGCCACAGTGCAAATCTTACCTGTGCGACTTAATACCTGACCTGATATGACGAGTCTCATACAGTACAGTATTTTTACAGATTGAGCAATCTTTATCAATCTGAATGAAGAGACGCATTCCACAAGTTGTGATAATAAACAGTAACACAAGTGGGACATTTAACTATATATACTGTATATATATCACTCTGCGTCCCAGGTGTTCTAATAAGCGGTAATTACACTAACTGTCGGTTGTGAAAGTAGGTCTGTACGGTCCGCCATACTAAGCAGAAAGCAACTGCTGGAAAAAAAACACATTTAAAACCAGTTACAAAAGCACTTTCAGCAAGAAAACACATCTGATAATGCTGTCATAAATATAAAGTAAAAATACTTTGACTCCTTAATAATTGCTTCCAAGTTCACACATCTGAATTATCTATCTTTTTTTTTTTTATTTTTTACACACAATGATTGAATTCCAAACCGCTGTCCAAGTGATTACAAGAGATTGTATGCCCTATGTCTATTTTAACACTATTTGGGATTCAACCCTGGAAGTCAACCCAGCTTTATTCTCCTCACTTTTTGGCTGCATAGTACCAGTAAGAATTTAAAACTACTTTCAGATTAGAGGATTAAGGCACCGAGTTACTGATCGGAAGGTCGGCGGTTCAAGCCCCAGCTCCACCAGCTTGACAGTGTTGGGCCCTTAAGCAAGGCCTTTATCCAGGGGTGCTGGATCATGGCTGACCTTGTGGTCTGACCACAAGTACTCAGAGATATGCAAAGAGATAATTTCACTGTGCAGTAATGTATATGTGACAAATAAAGGTTTAACATAACCCTGTTAATTACACTGTCGGTCGCTAACTGTCATTCGCCAGCTCCATTAATCGTGGTTAGTTAGTTCTTCCAGTCACAGACGGATATGTGTGAGTGAAGCAAAATAACTGGTTAAATAAGCAAATAGATCAAAATCTGTTGATAAATCGTCATGCAGAACTGTGCAGAATTAGCCTAATCTGCAGGTCTTTGGACTGTGGGAGGAAACCAGAGTACACGGAGGAAACTCACCGAGCACATGGTGGTCAAGAGTCAAGACAACATGCAAACTCCATGCACACGGAGACGGGAATCGACCCTGGCCTGAATCAAACCCGGACTCTTGAGGTGCAAGGCGACAGTGCTAACACCACATACACTAAACCAACATACTATTGATGCTAAAGTACATACGCTACTTAAATGAACCACAAGTGCAGGCTTAGAGTTATAGCTTTTAGAAAAATCACACAAACCTTACAGCAATACAGCACTCCTTCTCGTGTCATATCGTTTAATTAAATCATGGTTGAATTTTACAATACACAAAAATGAGGTGTCTATCAGATGGCAATTGTGTTGCTTATTCTTAAAAACTGCAATCAAAAATAAATACAGTGGCACGTACAGTACACGGTGGCATTGATGGCCGTGGCTTTCTTTTGTGACATACTGAAAGAAAAAAAATTATAATAAATAAATCAGTGCACAGCTCTCACAAACCATGAAAGAAGAACTGTATTTTAGGAATGTCATCACAGATACTTTTATCAGTGTTGTGCCACTTTGAAATCGAATGCCCAAATAAAGTTCAGATCTTGCTGCCTATGAAAACATTTATTCTAAAAGAAAGAAAAACACACATACTAGCTTATTGAAGAATGTATTTCCACATGATTATATGATTATGGTAAGCATCATGGTGGTTAAGTGGTTTGCATCAGTACATTGTGCTTCCAGTTTTGAGGGTTTGTCCTGTGTGTGTGTGTGTGTGTGTGTGTGTGTGTGTGTGTGTGTGTGTGTGTGTATGTGTATGTGTGTGTGTGGAGGTTTGCATGTTCTCCCTGTGGTTGATGGGATACCTTAGAGTATTCTGGTTTCCTCCCAAAGGCCAAAAACCTATATTTACAAATTGCTCATAGTGTAGGATTGGGTGTGTGAGTGTATGTGCTTGTTCATAGCAACAAGCTGCCACCGTCTCCATGCTTTCCTCTGCCCCAAGTATCCTGGCTTAGTCTCTAAGCCTTCGGCAACCCTACGCTGGACAGAGGTGTTAAAGATAAGGGACGGGTGCTCACGACTATAATCATAATTTGAAATGTTGAATACTGTCTTGTAATTACATCACTTTTCTGTTAGCTTCCATGCAAGTGCTGATATAAACCGCTCAGACCTGTTGACAAGTTTACACAGTGTGCGTTCTTCTATTGACAGAAATGATGACCTGTTGAAAAAAAATCCCCCACTTCCGTTTTGCACATGCCTCAGGCAAGTCGAGCAGGAACGCTCTGCCAGGTATCACTGGAGACTGTTTGTTTGTGTGTGTGTGTGTGTGTGTGTGTGTGTGTGTGTGTGTGTGTGTGTGTGTGTGTGTGTGTGTAGGGGGCGGCGGTGTAATTCTATCTTGATGGAACCGGCCAATTTCCCCACAAGGAAAGGAATATGTGGCCTTTTAGCCGGTCCCCACAAGGTAAACTGCTTTTATTTATCACATTTTTTTAATAATGATGTCAAAGGAAGGCCCTCCCAAGGATACAATGACAAACGTGTGTTTGTGTGTATTAATGAGTGCTGATCCTCTTGTTGTCACACACCCACTCAAAAAGCCCACATCCAGTCCCTGAGCTAAAAAGCTCTCATACGCTGTAGTATGAGAAAGAAAGATTTATGAAAAAAAGACCGAAAGAGAGCCTCATGCAGGCTCCAGATTGTTCGCGGGTTATTATTATCCGCGGTGTTCTATGTTAAAAGTAATATAAACAAGCATTTCTTGATTAAAAGGCGTCTGAAAAGACAGACTGCAGCGTATCATCACTACGGTATCAGGAATGTTTTTATGGTTTCAGGATCGATGCCTACCGTGGGGTTATAAAATAGACGCGGATTCACTTATTGTTCATCAGGGAGGAAATAAATTGCAAGTGAGAGCACTGTGTCCCCACCAATCAACCGTTTCCAAGTCAACCTGAACAATTCTCATATTATTGATGTATGATAAGAAATACTGGTTTAGTTTGCCATCAATTAGGTTATCCAGATTTTTTTTTATTTCGAACGGTACAAGCCCTATTAATGTTCTTTCAGTATTTACTGCAGTCACGCTGGGCCAAAGACTAGCAAACAATATGCACATCTCAATACAATCAATACACACTGACATACAGCCACACACATTATACTGTATATTATATACAATATATCAGCGCAGCATTTTAGCTGGTGTTAGAGTAGAAAACATAGCTAGAGTGTCCCACAAGTGTTTATTAACACTTTTTAGTTTAATGCATTCCAAAATTATTATTATTATTTTTTTTTTTTAACCGTTAAAACTTGAGTGGCAGAAATGTGTACCGGGAACACAGGAAATCGATATGTAATAAAGTTCTTTGAATCTTGAACCTTGAATATATGTTTATCCTGTATTCGGGGTCACAGGGGGCCTGGAGCCTATCCCAGGAGGCTTAGGGCACGCGGCAGGGTACCAATCCATCACAGGAGACTCACATACTCACACACTCATTCACACACTGCGTGCAATTTGGGAATACCAGTTAGCCTAATCTGCAGGTCTTTGGACTGTGGGAGGAAACCGGAGTAGCCGGAGGAAACCCACCAGGCACATGTCGGTAGAGACAGGAGAACATGCAAACTCCATGCACACGGAGACGGGAACAGACCCTGGCCGGGAATCGAACCTGGACCCTTGAGGTGCACGGTGATGGTTCTAACACCACAGTTGCGACTCTTTACTACACTAAACCAACATATTATTGATGCTACATCATTAAGTATACATTACATACATTATGTACATACGCTACTTAAATGAACCACAAGTGCAGGCTTAGAGTTATAGCTTTTTAGAAATATCACACAAACCTTACACTTTTATAACCAAAAACAATTTTGACCTAATATTTAAGCATGTGTGCTTTTCAATGCCTTTGTGAGCATGAACAAAATATTCTCGCTTTTCTCAAAACTCATTTTGCTGTCAAAACTGTTCATATGTTGTTTGTTGCTTTTCATATCTTGAATAATGCCTGTGACAAAAGAAAAATGCATATAGATCACTCTCATGGCTGGATCAGGAAACTCTCACAATTGGTAATTTCCCCTGTGTATGTAGACTTCTGCGATAGCCTGTACATATGATCAATTATCCAAACACCTGCAGGATAAAAAAATACATGCTCTGTACTTAGATCCATGCACACACACATACAGACACACACACAGTACTGCATATTCTGAATCATTTCTATCTGCTCTCTGGCTAAACTCTTAATCCCCTCAGTTACATAGACACAACCTGACATTTTCTGGGAATACATTTTGGCACACAGGCGCACACACACACACACACACACACACACACACACACACACACACACACACACACACACAAGCCCACTCCAGTCTCTAAGCTGGTTCTTCTTGAGGTTATTTATCTAAAGGCCATGCAGTTAAGATCTGAAAACAGACACACACACACAATATTCTGTCAAGCAATAGCTAAAAATCAAAGCCTGTGCGTGTACAAAGAAAATCACTCAAATCACCAAAACAAGTCAGCAAGTGCACAACTGAAGAAAATCTTTTCTGTAAAAAGAGATGTTTTAGTAAACAATCTGTGGTTCTCTTTCACACTGATGCCAAAAGAAGACACTGCTCTCACATTTACAATGGCAGTCAATAGTAGAATTGGTTTCCGATCAGGTTTTAGTCTTCTTTAAGAACAAAAGAGCAGGATCTTCTTTTCTGTGTATTAGTCGGGGTGATATTAATACACGATACAATGCTGAAGTAGAGGACACAGCGAACACTGGACTCAACGTTCCAGTACATGTATGATATACATCATTCTTTTGCTGTGGCGAAGAATGTCATCTGAAAGTTCCGGTACATATGATGTATATAACACGCATGCGATATATATATGACATTCATCCTTAGTTACAGCAGAGATTTAATAATCTTCAGTACAAGATGGTGATGTTGTGAATGCTATCAGCATTAAAGCTTTGGAAATGGATCTGTTTGAGTAGAGGGACGTAAGAGACCCTGGACAGGACTAAAGGACTGAAGTGCCACTGCCTTGTTCCCTTTACGCAGAAATGAAGCAATGGTTAAATCCCACTGCACCACTTTCAGCAGGTGCTCAAGATACTTATTACGCATTGTGACTTATTGCGATATTGATCCTTGTCTTGGCACCATAGAGTCCGCCTACAAAATAAAGCCTCTTCTCTTCACTGTAACACACTAAACTCAAGAACGAGGCGTGTTCAGGTCAAACCAGGACTGAAATTAATTTATGATCGACTGACATTCACAGAAGACTTCAAGCGCAGTACGGTGAAGAGACTTCTAGCCGCAGCAGAACACTTGAATGATGCAAAAGGAGGTACTTTTTAAAAAAGGCTGTACGTCCATGAATGGCAATATTGGCTGAGGTGGCTCGGAGCCCACTGCAGTCGTTCCCAACATTACACAAATGAAAGATTGAACATGCCGAAGACGTGCATCTGTCTGTGGGAACTGTACGCATAATCATTATGAACACCACTTGCACGTTACAGGAAGTTATTTCCACACCCCAGTACAGTCCTGACATCGATGCAAACCATTTACACATGTTTGGGTCATTAAAGGAGTTCCTGGGAGGCCAGCGTGTCAGATGTAAAACAGGCAGCCTGATCATGGCTCCTGAGAAAACCTACTACCTTGATGATATCCAAGCACTAGTGAAGCACTGGGATAAGTGCATTAGTGTAGCTGGGATTGTGTAGAAAATGAAATATGAAATAAAGGGAGTTTTTGGGATTATGTAGAAAATGAAATATGAAATAAAGGGAGTTTTTGGGATTATGTAGAAAATGAAATAAAGGGAGTTTTTATATAAATGGAGATATCACTTGAGAACTCATCAGGAGACTCTGTAGAACAGATGCTATGGCTAGTACAGCACTTTCCAGAACTTTGGCAAGTTCTACGTATTTTGTTTATGCGCATTTAGATTTTTCAAATAAAATGACCTTCACTGCAAAAATTAACATTTTGTGATTAATAATATCATTATATAAAAGTTAAAGCTTGAAATTGTTGTCTTATTTACAGAATTGATGTTAAAATAATGACAAACACAAGCCTCTCTGAGAGAAATAAAGTTAGTATCAATAATAAATTTAATAGAAAAATGTCAGATTTTATTTTTGAGTTTCAGGAAGAGGCAAAGCTGTGTGCATTTTTTTCTTAATTAATCAAAATATTTTTTCAATATAAATTCTGTCACTGTATGGCCGCTGGACTCTTTTATTAATTCTTGGCACTTCTTTATGTGTGGAAAATTTTATAACCAAAATAATTATTTTATGAGAAAACGCTTGAATTAAAGGTTAAAAGATAAATCTTTTTGCTGAAGTTATGGTTATTATATCCTGGCAAGTTAATAAAAGGATTCATTAACAAACCATAAAACCAGAAGCAGATTAATTGCTGAAATTAACTTTTAGTCTAAATTTAAAAAAGGGGAAAATGTTTGATAGATTAATTGATAAAAAAATAATAATAAATTGCTAGTTGGAGACCTAGTGAGGACACACCCTTGATAGGGGTCAGTACACAGCAGAACATCATGCACACACCGTTTGTATTACAGACAAACTGGAGTCGAAAGATCAGAATTGAACCGGGGACACTGAAGCTGTGAAAAAAAAACAATGCCACCGTCTGTATCGCCGTTCTACCCTGCTCTCTGGACATCCATTACATGTTACTAAGATACTCTCAGCACAATATTACATGAGATATTGATAGATCATAAAATCAAAAACTGATTAGAAGGCGATTGATTGATTTTCTGAAACGGAAGCTCCGTCAGGAACGCCAGCTGCAGGACAAATCACATGCTTAGATCAACACAACACTCTTTCTGATATGTTGTTAGGGTTTCTATAGGAACGGCTGAAACTCAGGTGGATGCACCACTTAATCTGTGTGACTAAACCAGCACAAGGGGACAAACAATATTGAAACACAAAACATTCTACAGGAACACTGCACACGTGGAGTTACTGTCTACATTAACTAAAATCATTTGCACGCTTCTTTTTATAAATCGAATAGAATTGCAGACAGGAGCATTTTTAAATGACTGGCAAAGAATAAATGGATCGAGCAACAATTGGTCATCTTTTCTGGGACAAAACAGAAAAACAGTTAGAGCCCTTACTTGATATTTTGCACAATGGTTAAACTGGGCATCACTAAAGAGTAGCAGTTTCATGAAGAAAGACAAAAAAACAGGTTTGTCAGATCACATTTTACTTATACCCCAATAGAGGGAATTATGAGATTCTGTCACTTTATAGGCAGGAATCTACATCTATAGTTCAGCTTATTACTTGTTAATGTTTCATTGAGACGATTCCAAACGATGCAGCGTTTAACTGCCTGTTCTGGTCTGTTCTGCTGCAGCACTGCTACAGTATAAAGACACTTTTTTTTTCATATGGCTTCACACTGATGTCGTTTAATGAGCTGCACACAATATTTATGAGAAATAAATATGAAGACTGGCTAAAAAATCATAAAAGCAATAAAGCTTACATGCTCCACTCTTATAATACATCAAATAATGCATTTTTTCATACCTGAAGCTCTTTCTATTGCAGTGTCTATTTAAATGATCTACTGCTGAGCCCCGCCTCACCAGAGAACTGAGCAACAACCATGTTTAAGCCTTTAAAAAAAAACAGGGTAATGTTTTTCTATTTTGTCTGGAGAGCCATGTGAATGTCTAAAAATGACTCAAAAGTGACTTCTGCATAATAGTTCCTGTTTCAAGTTACGCTTATTAAAGCTAATTTGATAAGGATTGTTTTTGCTATAAATGGGAAAAACCACATAACTCCTGGGTCGGAAAAGAGAAGAAAACACTATATCATAAGAGAATCCTGGGCTGCTGTGAGTCACACTGACAATCCTGTAACAGTCACAGCTGTGTCAAGGGTGTCGTGTCGTAATTGGCAGGAAATTTTCACCAGCTCTGACAGGTCAAAGGTCATCTCACCTCAACTCGACGCCATGAAAGGAGTCCGAGTGCATGGTGATCGGCAACCAATTAAAAGAGAAAGAGAGAGTGAAAGGGCATGAGAGTGTAAACAAAGCAAAGAAGAGCGAGAGAGAGTCTGATATTACACTATGAGAGGAAAAAGAAATACAGATTGATGCAGTTTTACCCTTTTTCAAAGAAAAAGGCCATTACACTTATGCTATAGGCTATGGAGCACTGTAATAGGCATTGAGTTTCGGCAGCATGCGTTCATCGAGCTTACCGACTAGCAGCTTGTTGTTTTGATCGGTTTCTGACGTACCTCAGTTCAAATGAGGTCAAGGTAATTATTAATCATGGTTGCCAGGTTTCAGGTCCACTCCATAATCCGTCTTCCCTCGCACAATCTTTGCGCATATGTCACCCAGCTAAAGTATTTTTTGTGATTCACTGTTTTCAGTATAATTTTATGTAGAAAACAGTGAATAACAAAAAAATTTACTTAAGCCGGGATTTTACAGTCACATATATCTTAGAAAAGAATTGTTTCTATACATTAGAAGACACATTGACTGCACTTTATCTTTCCATTGTGTACAAATGTATTAATTTCATTCCTCTGAATACTATAAAACACAATCTTGATGGCTGTGGAATGTTTTTACTTCTACCTTCAACCCTACTATCCTGTGTGATGGCTCTTCGCAGAGTATGGGGCAGTGTGATTCATGCCCCAGTCACCATCCATTAGTGCTTGTTGCAGTTCCTATTTTGACCACTAGATGCTATGATAACAGTATAGAGCTAAAAGGAACAATAAGTGCATTGCAACAAGACCATTATGCACAGGTGAGAAGAATGAGCAAAATCATATACAGTAGAAACGTATACAGGATTTTTTTTAAACCTTTGGTAACTCTAAAACTTTACATGGAATTTAAAGGGGAATTACTAAAATCCACCTGCACCAATAGAAACGCTATCACTGTTGTTTCGAGTGAATGATAATCTTATCACACTCCATCTGTGTACATCTATATTACTGACTTATATGTGCTTAGAAATGAGTGTGAACTCACTCCAACAATATTCCTGAATTAGCTGAATTTTGAACTTTACCTTATAAAAGCTTCAATCTGTGCCTTTCATATAGGATAATATTTCAACTTTAAACATTCTTAAACAACATACCGTAAAAATGAAACTAAAGAATGCCTGTTAGTCTGTAACAAAAAGAATGAATTGCATTGACACACATGAAACCGCACAACGCCCTTCTCATGACACGCTGTTAATCTTCAGCTAATCAGTGCCACACACACCAAGACATACAACCTTTCCACAGGCACGGATTACTTGGATTATGTAGCCCTTTTGTGTTGATCAAGACTGCTTGAATAAACGTGAACAAACTCTGAATAGCAGGGATGTTAATGCTTAATCGTTAATTGATAAAATGGCATTAATAATTTAACTAATTACAATTTCATCAACAGATAATGCATGTTTTGCACAATAATGCTCTGTAGCTCACATATCTATTAACTTTTGCAATACAAGAGGTGCACTTGTGTTTTAGGCAATGTTCAATACTGGACACTGTATTTTTAATGGCCTCTATTTTGAATAAGGACACACAGGGTGTGCTGTGCTGTCTAGTAGCAGAGCGTTTGGGTGCTGTGGGTTCGAGGGGGTGCCTCCATGGATTGGCGCTCTGGGGAGTTTGGAGTCAGGGTCGGTGGTCTTGCGCGTTTTGCTTCCTAGACCCTGTGAGCGGTGGACTTTGTTAAATTGGGTGTTCTGGTGGCTTTCTATCATGCTTTTTTTTGTGATTTGTGCTGCATTGGCCTTTCTGAGGGATTGGTCTGGACAGGTTGGTCTTTGGTCTAGTCGAGCACGGGTAAATCTTGGGTGCCCGTGTTCCTGTCACCAGTTCACTGTTAATGTGTTAATATTGTGTGATGTTACTGTTTTGACTGATCAGAGTATATCAGCAAACAGAGGCAGTAAAAAAAATCATACTATAATAGTTAAAGTTGGCAGTTAATTCTGTAATTAGCTGGCTAATTAGTTGGCTAATTAATTTGTTTACTATGGGTAGGAATCCACTGGATCACGCCTCAGATATTGTCCATTGCATCACTGTTATTAATCTTTCTTTTTTATTCTTCTAATTATTATTCTATTTTCATTCTATAAACTATTTGTATGTGAGTGTGTGAGTGAGTCTGTGCTTCTGCCTTGTATTGGACTGGTATCCCAGTCAGGGTGTACTCCACCTCGTGCCCTGCACCCCTGAACAGATTAAACATTATAGAGAGGGTGTGAGTGAGTTGTTGTTGGTCTTTCGGCTACTCCTATGGAGGGGTCGACACAGCGGACCATCACAGCACACAACTTTTTTTACACCGGTTTTACACCGGATGCCCTTCCTGATACAACACCCCCATTTCATCCAGGCTTGGGACTGGCACTGCATCCAGTAGCTGGGGTTTGGGCATTGGGTGGGAACTGAACCCACGCCTTCGACATGGCAGGCGAGAGACCTACCACTGAGCCATCAATACCCCAAGAGTGAATGAGTGAGTGACTGAGTAATTTTTCATACAGAATTTGTTCAAACTGTGGCACTAGAAAAGTGCATCTTGCTACCATTAATGATTAATGATTAATTGACTTGATTGTTAACGTGTTTAACGTATCGGTTAAGAAAAATGTGTGGCATTTGCAAGCCTAGGAATAAGCGATACCAGGAGTCCAAGCATGCTTCTCACATAGTGCCCCTGGTGGCCAGTTACTGCTTTGTGCTTGGAACTCTGACAACAACGAGAGCAATAAAAGTAGAGAAAATGCATCATTTTAATTACTCCATAGGCCTAACCTGAAAAGGGGAAAAAGGACCACATCCCCTTATAACCATATCAAATAATATACACACAGAGGCAAACATTCACTGCCTCGGCGGCAGGTATACACACAAACACTCATGCAGCTTCCATCACTAATACCACTGTGACAGCAGACATGGAGTCAGTGATGAGCTGCCAATGACGCAAGATCCTCTCGGTCTGTGTGGACATGTGTGTCTGTATGGGTGAGAGCTCCCACTGCAAGCACAATTTTTACTGTCCGTTGTTAACATGTTAAATAATATAATGCTTCTCACAAGACATATGCTTGTCAAAAGCATCTTGCATGTGATATTTGTCAGATTAGTTTTTCAAAGCACCACTACAGTTACTAAGTTAATTAAAAAGCATTGATCTGCTTGTTTTTTTTTATACAGTATCTTCACCTCTCTGATGATGCACCATGTCTTAACGAGTTCAATCTAAATTTGAAAGTTAATCGTTAAACGTTGTAGTGAGTCGCCTTTCCCTGGAACATTAGTGGCTGTCTGATTTCCTCCATCTCTTATTCATAATCCTGCTACCTGCTATTAGCAGGATCCCCAAGCACAAGAATATTGCTCATCAGCGATGAAGACAAAGATATATTAAATGTTTTTTAATGAATATCAGTTGCAGAAGATTTTTGCCTCAGGGGATAAAGCAAGCTATTACTGTCCTGTACACCTCCCGGCTTCAATACACTCGGATTCATTACAGTTGCATTTACTCTACTTCACGTGCATACTGAACATTATGATTTATGATCCCACTATAAGAGGTTACACCTGGATCTATTTTGATTCTAGTTCCTCTAAAGGGTTCATCCTTTACATGTTATGTTACGCCCACGAAGCTGGTTTTTGCATATTCCTACTATCCCCAAACAGCCCTCTCTCTCCCTGAGGTCCCCACACATCCCTGACTCCACTATTCCTGGTCATCATCGCCCCGCCCCGCCCCGCCCTGCCCTCTCTCTCTGGGCGTCTCCACACAGCCGTGATACGCCCTGGGTGTTTCCACACAGCCCCAACCACTCTCTCCCTGTGCATCTCCCTTAAGCCTGATTCGACTTTACCCGGGGCATGTTCACATAGCAACGCCCACACTCCCCAAAAGTGTCCTCACACAGCCCCGCCTCCTCTCCCCCTGGATGGCTCCACACAGCCCCGCCTCGCTGAGCATGCATATAAACCCAGTGTTTACAATTTGTGCTGTTGTGTTTAATACACTATCGTGATAATGCAAACAGATGGCGTTACGTTTAAAAGTCAAAAAGGAAATAAGATGCGTAAAATATTCTTCAGGGCGGCATTATCAGTGCCGTAAACTGCGGTACAAAGAGAGTGTTTAAATTTGTGCACAAAGCCTTCACAGCCCTAAAAGTCTGCTGCTCCAAAAGAAATCTCATTCAGTGTCTCCTCATTATGTATTTATTTCTCTGTATGACCATTAAAGGAGCTCCACAGTCCACTGCAGGCGGAAGACTTAATTACTTCGTCAGAGCAAGTACGACAATTTTTTTTTATGTTTGCCTTTTTAATGCTGTCTTTACCTTTATTTTAATCAGTCTGTGTTTGTTGTTGAGATTAACTGGAGGAGCATTCTCAGAAATAGGCCTATATTTATTTTACCTTTTTTTTATCATTTCCATGTTTCAAACAGGGAACAAAACCCGGTCGTTGCTTTTTTTTTTGTTTGTTTGATAACAGACTGTTTTAATAAAAGTGCTTAGGACATCTCACGCATGACTTTGACATACAACTGAACACTTAACCCACTTCACACGAAATATCACAATATATAATAACGTGTCGATATTTATCCTAAAAATACCAAGACGTTAATTATGAATCTTAATCTGCCAACTTTAGTCTAATGTTAGATGTGCTACACAGAGAAAAGTGAATTTAACTGAACTGAAAAAGGAGTAAACACAAGGGCTTGTACAGACATTGACATATTTAACAGCACAAACGATGATTTTTGTATTAGATGCTCCTTGATATCATTATTTGGATTGTGGTATGCAGTCATGTCCAAAAATTAGTACCCCCACTTTTAATTTGATGCGTTTTTTGTAATAATAATAAAAATCATCTGATCGTAGTGGGTCTTAGTATTAAGCAAATACAGCCGCAAACAAACAACATCTAACTTTTTTTCACCATGCAATGATTTATTTACCAAAAATGCAAAGTTGTATTTGCCTCATCTTGAAATCTGCTACAATCACCCGCTATTTTATCATGTTTTCACACACACACCCACACACACACACACAAAAAAAACAAAACACAGAATTTAACAAAGGGGGGGGGGGGGCGGGGGGAGTACTAACTTTTGAACATGACTGTAGATGCAAACCATGTTTCCCGTAAATACATAAACAACACATGGAGCAACAATGTGTAACGAATCATAACCAAACACAAAGCATAAAAAGTTGGTAATAATAGACCTGAGCAAACACATGTAAGGAAACATGGTGGAATGATTTGAGAATCTCAGCGAAGTGAAAGGAGGAAAGCCCGCAGTACTCACCAGGTCATGATTAGTTGAATTGGAATCGTCTTCAGGAAAGGGGATGTAAACAGCTAAGGCCACGCAGTTGGCAAAAATAGACAACAATATAAAGATATCAAAGGGTCTGGAAAAAAAGCATGGTTAAGGAACATTTATTAATGTCAGTTACAGAAATCAAAATAATGTTTTGCTTTTAACTATAAAAGAGCCAAGAACATAGTTCAAATACTTTAATATAACCAATTATAATTAGAGCTGTCAATAATATACTATGTTTTTAACCCATAATTAATCATATGACTAAGCTTGACCCTAATGGCTTCCCATAATTGCAGCATGGTTACCCGGCTGTTTGAGATAATAACACTTGTTGCTGTGCTGAACGACTTTCATTATAAAAAAAAAGCTTCTAGATGGAAGTTTGAATAAAACCAAAGTTGTGTGCTTTATCTACCTTGAAGAAGAAGGACTACATTTACGAAAATACCTTAAATGTAAGATACTGTAAAAGGCTGTGAAAGTGAGGCAGTTGGCACAAACTATTTTTATCTCATTTACTAGAGACCGAGGTAACCATAACTACCTCGGTGTAACAGCACATCTAATCGATGACAAATGGCAACTGCGATCATTCACTCTGGGCGTGTCAGGCCGAGTTGAAAAGGAGATAACAGACACTATAGGAGCAGGCAGGGCTCACAATCTGATTGCTGCTGCAAGGAGTTTACCATTCCAGAGATTTTAATTTAAACATTTGTTAAATGATAATATATGCGATATTATAAAACTGTTTCCTTTAACCAGTTCTCCATGCATATTTTTATTCCAACATTGCATATTTATATTAAGTATTTTTAAATTGTGATTGACAGCACTTATTATAATATTCTTTAGAGAAAAAATGCAATTTCAAAAACGAGACATCCTTAAATGCAACTATCACACAAAAAGCTTAACAGGTTACAAGTTACAGTAAAATACGCCTTTGTCAAATGATTTAGTTTGAGCATTTTGTTTTCATAATGCACTGTTACTTTTCACTGTTCATTTCTCAAAATGATGTCACTCAGGGGTCGGGTCCCAGAGAAGTACTAATGAAAGGATACTTCCACTCCACCAGGCTGATGCAGGCCCTGCGTATCGGGTTGTTGAGGGTGAGGCAGAAGAGTGCCCGCGGAGGCCTGCTATTGGTGGCGCTACCCTGCTTCTTGCTCTTGGCATACTGTTGCCTCTTCCTCTGAGACAGCGAGCCTACCGGAGCGCTGTCCGATGTACTTATGGTCTGGTTGCCATCGGCCCTGGCGTTTCTCGCCGCAGTGATCGCGGCTTGCCAGGACAGGGTTCCGGACTGGGGGAGTGACTGTCTGGAAAGGGAGGGGCTTTCTGACCAAAGGGGAGGAGCGTCACCAGAGGAAGGGGCCCGTGTGCTGATAGCATAGCTTGCCCCTGGGGATTATAAAAAAAAAATAAAAAAAACACTTCATGTCAGGAATTGACAGACTTTATATAGCTTGAGAGGTAATGAGCTGTAACAAATGACATATTCTTTTCTGGTGTGACAAACTGTATTCTCAAATTTGCATAACAATTGTTGGTAATATGGCACTGATTACAAACTTGTAATCCCTTTAATAATATTGTACACAAGGCATTCATTCAGGATGCAGACAATAGAACTGAAACAAAGAGAGAAAGAAAGAATCAATATACTGTCATGTGAAAAAGCAGGGCTGTAACTGGCAGAGCACTTTCCAGGTCACTTCATCTGCTACTTGCTGGCGTGCTATCAAAAGAACTAAGCTGTAACCATATCATATCATCTAGACCAGCATTAATGTTCCATAACTGTGTTTTGTCTTTTTTTTTTTTTACTCCTAGTACAGTCACTGCCAATGTCGAGTCAATTCCCATTCACCAGCTGCGAGGGTAAAGGCTTACACGTGCTTTCTCGGAGACACGTGCAGCTATTGCATCTTTGCAAACTGCTGCTCTTGCAACTTCACAGGCAGCCAAACTACACTCTTCCATATACATGAGCTCGCAGGCTGGCTAGTGTCGCTCCGATTGACGAGAGAGAGAGAAAGGAATGCCATGCTTCCCACCAAGACAGCAGGACCGGTTATGTTCTCCTGGACTCCTGCCCACAGATGGCTTTAGCGTCATTAGGATTTGCAATCCTCCCGATCCCCTGACAACAGGGCAAACACTGCACCAATCGGCAGCCGTAACCGCCCCTGGAGTACAGAGCCGCCAGTGAAATCTACACATGCATGCAGCTCCGGAGCTTTATTTGTGCAGAATATCACACACCCACTCAGGTACACTTCATGATGTAAATCAAATCTAGAAACACTTTATATGAAGCGTACTTGGCACGCTTGAAGACTATCACAAGACTATTAATATCATCGCCAAAGAAGTGTTTGGACAAAGCAAATCTCCTTGACAACGCCTCGCAAAAACAGCAGACTCTGTGATCTAAATGCAAAGATGCTCCACATAGGAATGATATTAAAGTACCGATTTTAAATTATCCCTTGGTTCCGGTCATAAGCAGGTTAGTGGCATAAAGACAACTGTTTATTCCAGAGTCACAACACTATCTGGAATGTGTAAGCGTCGACAATCGCAGTACTGATAGTGTGAACTTTCGCAAACTTTATCATTACCTCAACAGTGCATTCTTAACAAATACACTATAGTTAAGATTGTATATTGGCAAAATTATACTATAATAATGAAATGCCTTCCAAACCTATTGGTGCTGGCATAATTTTTTATTTGCTCTCTGTCTCCTGAAGCTTCGTTATTACACTAAGGATTCTCACATATATCAATTGTATATGTATGAATTTAAGAGTACATCTAAACAATTGATTATTATGGCTTTTTTTTTTGTAATTTAATTCAAAACGTTAAAAGTGTTTAAAATTCTCTTAAAGGTCTCTATATTTTATTTTCTATATCTGTATAGATAAGTAGTTTATATTGTTCTATTTTCTATAGCTATGTTTCCTATAGCTAAACTTATTCTTATTTTATTCCATAATTTATTTCTTGTTCTTAATTGCTTTTTATTTTAAGGTCACGAGCGGTCGTATAAGCATTTCACTGCATATCGTACTGTGTATGTGACAAATAAAATTTTAATTTTGAACATGTAAATTTTTTTTGAAAATGTAACATTTTATGTGTAATTAATTCTTGAATATATGAGAGTTTCACCTGTGAATTAAATTATGAGGGAAAAAAACTTTATATGATGCACTGTACACATTCACACACACAATGCACGCACACATACACAAAACAATTCAAAATCCCAAGCCTCAAGCATAATTAGTACCATAACAAAAACATCTGCCAGGGACCCATGCACTCACTCTCTACTCAAACATTTGGAGAAGGGAAAATATTAAAGCTATAGAAATGCACAGTTTAGCAGATTGTTGAAAATTCAACAAATACAATCTCATCAAATGCAGTGCCTGAACTTCACCAAGTATCATATAGTAAGCAGTAGATCTGGCACCATGTGTTACGCTCAGAAGAGACCAAAATATCCTGCTTCGGTCATGCGCAGCATCAGCATAACTGCCTGCAAAAGAAAACTGCTTACATACAAGAAAAATCAGCTGACAGGCAGTGTAAAATGTAAAATATAGTCGCTGATCAGTGCTGCTTTGGGGCTGTTTTCCTTATGTGAGGATTCATGGGTTCTTGCTTGTATCATGAACCATCAGGATATTTCAGCTCAAAATCTGGTTGCCTCTGACACAAGGTTTAGATCTTACCATAGACAGAGAACAGCATAATGAATTACATTTACATTTAGGCATTTGGCAGACGCTCTTATTCAGAGCAATTTACAAAAAGTCCTTTGACGTTTCCGTCATCAGATAGATACTTACACTGGGTTACTAGATTACTAACTAAGTGCCATCAGTCAAACACAATTAGGAAGGGGATTTTTTTTTTAGTCCAATCAAAGATCCAGAAACCCCCAAGTCAATGTTCTGCAATGCCTACGTATATTGATCCCCAGACTGCAGACCTATAAGAATCATTAAGTGGCGTGTGTGAACTGATTGTTTCGATTTAAAACGCAAAATTTTTATGATGCGATATACATACATTAAATGTATATGTAGGCACATTGATTGGATATGTTGTATGTCTTATCCTCTATATAATTTTCTGTTTATTTGTATATAACGTGCTAATATTTCTCAAAGGCAAAGTATTCAGTGAATTATAATACAGTACTGTAATAATATCACAAAACATGATTATAAATTTGTTGATTATAATGTAGAAAAATGCGAAAATGGCACATGTCTAATTTGAGCAGGATTTGGAAGCGATGGTCCATGTAATTAACACGTGCACTTCCGGCACGACAGCATGCTTTATTTGTATTAAGAAAACGAACGCCCAAATATACAACCTTGTGAATGAATCATGATGGATGAGGACAAGCAAAGTTGGGCAGCTGTAATTACAATACAGCTCAATTAAAAAGAAAGAGAAAAAAAAACACACACACACATTGCATGAGGCAGAAAGACACTAAACAAACAGCCTATTAGTCTCTTTTAATCCATAGTGTTATGAGAAATGTAAATATTTTAATAAACCTACAGTATGACATTTTTGCAGATTTTGACTTTGAATAAAATTTGAGGCATAAAAAGGTGTGAAAGCGCAATGTTTTTGTACTTTATACTTAAGCCAGAATCTGAAAGGTAAAACAGATGAAGAGTTAAAAGGGCAGTGTGACGTACGCGCCTCTGACGCAGCTGGTGCGGACTGAACCGCTTGTTAAAATGAAAGAATATCTGGCGCATGTGGCATCTGGTGTAAATTGACTTTACGATAGTTTTCAGAAGCATCAGACCGTGAGAACATAATTAGGAGGTTTGTGAAGTTTCATTCATCGAGGTCGTTAAAATGTCCTGTAGTTGTAAATCGAAATGAACATAAGCTTCTCTTAGATTCATGAACCATTTGAAGGTAAACTCCTAATTCCAACATGGTTTACAAAATCTGTTTATTTCTAATATTTATCATGCAACCGCACTCAATTTGGTTAAAGTCAAATGAGTGATAAAAATCAAAGGCTTTTTTGAGGGTCATTGAGCTGCCTGATGTATGCCAGTAGTATAGTAGTAGTAGTAGTAGTAGTAGTATAGTAGTATAGATGTTTTGTTTCTTTTTTTGTTGTAGATAATAAAGTCCAGAACCTAAACCTGGAATCTTTCTGTCTTTTTTTTTTTTTTTTGGTTTATCCACATACAAAACGGGTCTGTGCAGAACCCTATATCTGTGTGTAACAGAAAGGGTTGATCATACAAACCCTTTAGGAAGACAATGGAAATAGTGGGAATGAATAAGCATTGCTAAACTAATCATTTTAAAGTTCTACACAGACTTTTATTTGCCTTTCTCATATATATTTTTATATTTTCCAGTGGTATTGAGTTCAACTTTGGGACTGGTTGATATACAATTGATATTAAAAGAAGCTTTTTTTTTTTTTTCTTTTCTTTACGCACAGGATCAGCCATGAGACGGTGGCCAGGGGGCAAACAGGGTTAATAGGTGGTGCTGTGGCTTGAACCTCTGACATTCTGATCAGTAAACCAGAGGCTTAACCATTCAGCCAAACTTGCCCTAACTGTGATGAACTTAAGCACAAAATGCTTTCTGGGACGTAATTGATACAGTATATCAATTACGTATGAATTATATCCCAGAAAGCATTGTGTGCTTAATTTCATCACAGTTAGGGCAAATACACACACGTGTAGTAATGTGTTTCCTCTAAAGATGTCAGTAGTCACATCTGTCATGTAAACGTCACAAGAGATGCATATATTTCATGTTGACGTGTGTATACATTTTTTGGGCACCTCGTCAGTAGGTATAACGATTAAGCATTGGCTATTTTTTGCAAAGTAGACAGTTTTGGTACAGAATGTTAAGTTTTCTTATTTCATGTTTTTCAAGATTCATGTTTTTTAAATGCGCCAGAGGCACGTTTAGTCATATGAATACTGTCTAAACTAGTTTTTTGTTTGTTTGTTTTTTTGCAACATTGCCTATGGCGAATTTTTCCATAATTACACAATAAATAATCATTCATCTTCTATACCGCTTTATGCTGTATACAGGGTCACAGGGGCCTGGAGCGTATCCTAGCAGACATAGGGCACGAGGCAGGGTACATCGGGGTGCCAATCCATTGCAAGGCACACACATACTGTACACACACACACTATGGGCAACGGCAATTAGTCTAATTGGCATGTCTTTGGGAGGAAACCAGATCACCCAGAGGAAACACACCAAGCATGGCCAGAACATGCACACAGACCAGAAGCGAAAATTGAACCAGGATACAGTGATAAGCACTATGCCACCGTTACCAAATAAATCTGTCCAGTAAAGTTCCAGAAATGTCCCAGACATGTTATTACTCTAGTCTCCTTAGGGACACTGACAGTTGCGACATTAATCACTGATAAAACCGTGCAACGATGTATCGACACAGACCTAAACCTACTGTGCTGTAAATGCATTACCTTAAACCAGCTCGTTTTGCACAATCTCAAGCACACTCCATGTAGCCTTCGCGATACTTGACGTTTGACATTTTATATCTGAGAAGCGAATGAAAGAAATCAGTCTCGAGCGCGCGCGTGAGCATCACTGACAAGCCTTTAAAGTGCTTAACCGGCAGGAGCGCGCGCCGCGTTCTCTTTTACCTTCAGTCGGTTCCTCTGGCTCGTCCATGCCTTCCTCCGCATTGAAAGTCCGTTTAATGACCCGGTTTCACCGCAGGAACCAGTGGACACACGTTAAATCGCTCTTCTTCACGCCGTTAATCCGTCCACGCGTTAGAAAGTGCCTCCCCCTCCTCCTCCTCCTCCTTCTCGCGCAGCTCCCTGAGCGCCATGGAGCGCTTGCGGCAACATCCGGGTGCTGTCCTCCTCACAGCACCGCGGCTCTGCTCTGATCCGCGCGTGATGATCGAGCTTATCGTCAGTCAGACACTCTGCTGAAAAGCCAGCGCGGAGGGCTTTGAAGTGTAAAGTCCGTGTATAACCTCACCGACGAGCAACAGTTTCTTCACTGATGTACTGTATAGTCACAGACCCTCAGGGTCTCTCCGAGTCTCATTACAGCAATATTTTACACTACTTCTGACTAGATTTATCTGTATAATTATAAAAATTAAAAAATAAAAATAAAAACCATGAACCCCCTAAAGAGTTCAATTCCCAAAAGTCTTTTTCAGTCAGTGATTAATCTCGTCTAGATAGTACCTAAAACCTGCTGCTGTTATCATGACCACTAACTTTGGTATTTTGGTCCGTCCACCACATGGAGGTATATCCGTCACTTCTGTGGCAGTCACTTAAGGTTGCCAGCTTGATGCCCGATTGCCATTCACACACTATGAATGGCAAAAGCATGTCTTTGGACTGTGGGTGGAAACCAAAGTACCTGGAGGAAACCCACCAAAAACAGGCGGACTCCATAAACACAGACCCACCCAAGGTGGGAATCGAACCCTCAACACTAAAGGTACAAAACCACCCCATCCGCCCATAACCACTAATAACCACCATCAAGCTCATGAGCGCCCTTTCACCGACTTCATTCAGTGGGTTTTTTTTTTTTCTCTCAAGATTGTTTCTACATAGGGAGTTTTTCCTTGCCACTGTTACCTCTGACCTGTTAATTAGGCATCTACACTGGGATTTCTGTTAACTTCTTTGTGACAATGTCTATTGCTAAACGAGCCATAAAAATCAAATCCAATTAATTTCAAAGATGACCTTGGAGCTTTTTGTGTTAAAACTACTAGCCTTGGGTGCATTCACAGCTTTGTTGAGTACATATCTTGTCATAAAAACAGCAAAACAGCCACTTTCGTAAAAATAATCAACAAGTAGGCTTCAGTTAGAAGTCCAACCAATGGCTAGATTACATTCAGCACGGCACGAAACAGGACCTAAAAGCGTGCTACAAAAATAGAAGCTGCCAGAGTTCACTTTAAACCTATTTGAAGAAAGTCCGATAACCTCTCAGATAGAGCGACTCACACTTCTGACTTCTGTCCATAATTGAATTGAATTGAATTGAATTCCCAACACCAGATCGCTTAATAGTTGCATTCTTACCAACAAAAAAACAACAACAAAAAAACTACCATAAATAGTGTTTATGTAATCGTAATTTATTACATTGGTGCTGTATTACTTGGTGGAATGTAATCTCAAATATGAAAAATTCTCAACCACGATACATTTTAACTTGTGGATTTAAATGAGAAGGTTTTTTGTTTTTGTTTTTTTGTTTTTTTGCATGATAGAAGTCACATTTTACTGATATCAAGGTCTATGACATTTTTCTGAGCAAAATGTATTTATTACTTACTATTTAAAAAAAATCAATTGTTCATCATTATTAGCTTAAATGCTTCATGGCTATATTTGGAAGAATATGCCTAGCTGATCAAACTTTGGTTAAGAACATCAAAGTAGCCAGACTTTCAAGGTAAGTAAGTTAACATAAATTCCAAGTCAAGCAGTCTTACCTCTGCGCCCTGGTCTCCAAGATATAAACGCCATTCACCTGGTGCTCATATGTAACCAACGGATGACATTAGTTTGCCACATTCCGTAAAGCAAGCTGGAGGAACAGCCCATGTGGAAATTTCAGCCTACATGCATGAATCACCTGCTCTAACAGGCAGGCTCACAGTTAACACAGTGATAATCCGCCAATATTAATCCTGCTAATGTTACCACGGGGTGGCAGTGACCTATTTCAGCCCTCACTGACAAAAAAAGACACTTTCTAAATAAGCTTACTGTACAGAAACATCATTTATCATAATTATGTTTAATTCTTGTTAATTTAGCATTATAAAATGATCATTAATAGATTATACGGCAGGCTTGTTCACATTATTATAATATAGGAGCGTTTGGTAACCCTGCGATAATTTCAGAGGACTAGCATACAAAAATCTGTTTTATAATTTCCCTGCCAAGTAGCCGACGTATCTCAGGAGACCGCAGATCTCCAAATGGGAGGGCGCTGAACTGTAAGTAGACACAGGCGCCCAAGAAGGAGGGGTAAGTAGGGTCATTAAAGAGACAGTGGATGAAAAATTTCAGTCTTGCGAATCCTAAAAAGAAGAATTACGTTTAAGGAAATACTCCCCATATTATTTCCTTCTGTTAGTCTGAGGGGTGAGGGCTGTTTGTTTTTCATCTGGAGTTCTTTTGCCTCTGGCTCAGCCAATTTGTCACATACTTTGTCAGGTATTGACCCTCAGCCATACTCTCTACAAACCGTGAGATCAGGACTGAGTACTCAACAGAAGTTATCTTGCTAAAACAGTAGTTTCTTAATAATATAGGTACACAACATAAGGATATGAATTTACCATCTGGTTTCTCTATAGATTAACATGTATTTGATAGTTTACTTTTTCTTATATTAGGTTTGCCAAAAATGAAGGAAAAGTCACTGGGGATGTTAGGGTTCATTTATATCCTATTAAAAGCTACTGCCCTTCCTGCAATTAGACTGTTCCCCACATTTAATTTGTTGTACACTGACATCTTGTGGTGCGTTATTGTCGACAACTGCCAATGTTATACTATATACTTCATGTAACGCAAGATAAATACAGACCACAGTTTCTTTTACTGTAAATTTATAAAGTGCATAATTCAGTATTAAATATAGGGGACAAAAATAGACATAAAGGTCAAACTTACCTTTATGTCGATTTTTGTCCCCTATATTTACTGAATTATGCACTTTTGTGCTCAGTTGTAGTTGACCATACTTGAAATAGGTGTGTATCTTTACAGGATTTCATTCAATTTACAATAATGACTTATTGTATATTTTGAACACAATTTTTAATGCAAGTTTAATATTGTAGACAAAATTATTACTGTACATGCTCACCATATGAAGTACACATAGAAATTCTCTCCATAAACTAGACTGAAGTAACTGACATAATAAGCATCAAAGTAGGCTAGAAGGACCATTTTCCTTGGCCTTTGGTGTTGTTTAAAAGCTACAGGAGAGCTAAGCATAGTACAAAAAAGGTCCTTTAGTGTTTAAACACTGATAAATATTATAATCATTGTTAGATTCTTTTAATTGGTCTTGTTTACGTTCATTCTAAAAAGTTATCTTGAAACATGGATTGCCCTGAAAGCCCTTTCCCATTCGGGAAAATCCCCTGTACCAGTTAAAGTTTTTATTATGGCAGGGGAGGGGTGTGAGGGCTAAAGTCAACACCAGGAAGCCAAACTTGACTGAACATACTGTACGTCCTATTTCACTCAGTAGATCCAGCTGCTTGTTAACATGAAGAGCAATTTCTGCTTTAAGCTTCATTTTGGTTTTATTTAGCCATAGGCATATTCACACCTCACTCTAGTGTTCCTGTGATTCACAAAGACCCTGACAAGGATAGAAGACGAATTACCTGTATGTAATATGATTCTCTTAAAAATCCATTCAGTTATGAATAGTGATTCCTTTTTCTTTTTTTTTTTGTAGTTGTGGTAATTAATTTATTGACTCCAAAATAGATTATTTTTTCATTCTTAATGAGGGAGCCCCCTAGTGACTGGGAGGAATTGGATATGACTAAATTAGGGACAAAATCAGGAGAAAAAAAAACTGTAACAAAATTGGAGAAAATATAATGTTGATTCAGGAAATTTATAAAATTGTGATAATTATAGAATCACAATTTGATATGATTCGGCACCTAGGTATTGTGATAATACCATATCGTAAACTACCAATCAGGTGGTGTCTTGTTGGTTTCAGCTAGGCAACATGCTAGATTTGTAAGCTAGTTAGTTAGCATTCTAGCTAGGCAGGAAATAAAAAAAAATTACATTATACCTTTTTTTTTCCTGGTACTGAGTTTCAAGTCATGAGATAAATGTAGTGTTAAAACTATTTAGTAATTATAAGTTACCCAGTAGAGCATACATGATCTATTTTTAAACACGAACACAGAGAAGATGTTGATTTACATCAATAAATGCTTAAAATAAATGACTGTGTAACGTTTAAGTCCTAACAAAGCTGTTAATGAGTAGCTATGTTTTAATTCACCAATAACTGTGAATTATACATTTAATGGTTCTTAGACTCTTATTGAAAATTAAAAAAAAAAAAAAAACACACACACACACAAGACTCATTTGGGCTTCCAAAAGGTTTAGTAAATACTACTCAAATGATGCGTGTATAAAATTCAAATATTTTCATTGATCTTCTATATCGCTTAGACTTAGAGCACAAGGCAAGGTACACCGTAGATGGGGTGCCAATCCATCGCGGGGCATACACACACACACACACACACACACACACACACACACACACACACACACACACACACACACACACACACACACACTATGGGTAATTTGGGAAAGCCAGTTAACCTAATCTGCATGTATTTGTGAGGGGAAACTGGAGTACCCAGAGGAAGCACGAGCACGTTGAGAACATGCAGAAGCCATACACACAGACCAGACATTAGAGGTCGAGGCAACAGTGCTAACCACTATGCCACACTTTAGGAAACTGAACTTCTGAGAGTCTAAGGAAAGATAGCAGGCAAACATTAACAGATTCTACAAAGAAGAGATGTAAGATAGCATAGTAAGAATTTTTAATCAAAGTTATTTTTTCCACACTTCGCATTGCATTTGTAGAAACATTTTAAAACATTTATCTTTAAGATGGTTGCACAGGAATCATTTTATACCATATTTCATCTCAGGATTGAATTCAGGATTCAATTTTTAGATATTTTATTTGCACTGCGAACAAAAAGTATTTTATTTATTTCACGAAAATATACTTACCTACATGCCATATCTTACTATATTGCATGTTTTACACATCCTGTATAATTATAAGTTTCATTTATACATTGTATAACATTTGAATGCAACTTTGTAAATTGTTACATTTTTAAGTTTACATTTCTCTCAGTGCATTTCTCCTTGCAGTAAAATCCTTTCTGTCTTATCGCTCTACCCTCTCTTAATTTTTTTAGGTCATGAACAGTATTATAAGCATTTCACATGTACAGTAGGTGACAAATAAAATTTTATTTAGAATTTTTTAATTATCATTATTATTTTGAATTTGAAGAAGGTTAAAAATCGATAATTCGATCAAAAAATATTTAAATCCAACGCAATACTTTTAAAGCTATATAAACGATGCAACACTTTTTATTTTTTTGCTTGTTTTGTTTGAACTACTGTATCTCACCGCTGTCATTAACCACCTGATGAACGCGGAACCATCGTTTGCGTGCCTTGGTTACAACCCGGACAGAAATATGAATCAGTGGTGTCCTCGGAATTTCTCCCGTGCTGCCCGTATGCTAGCGTTCAAGATGGAGTCCGTCAACAAAGCTGGACATCTGATGAGTCTGGCGGCTCTGCAGCAGTATGACCCGTATATTAACAAGCTGCTCGATGTTACCGGGCAGGTCGCGCTCTATAAATTCAACTCGAAAGCAAACGAATGGGTAAGAAGTTGTTTATATTCTCAAATCCTCCCTCGCAGTAACGGCGTTAGCTAACGTTAGCCGAGTGCGCGCGAGCTAAAATGCTACGTCTTGTTCCCATACCCGTGCTTATACATGAAGCACACTTCATAAATAATGGCTCGTACTTCCTGTATAGGGCACTACGGTTGGGCAATTGCGCCATTTCAGATGTAACCACGTTTATTGAGAGATGTACAGTATGTGAGCTAAGAGCCAGAGAGTTCAACTTTACGAGGCGTCTCAGCGCTGTCAGGACCGTTATAACGGAACACCGATCAGAAACTCCGTCTTCCTCTAATCTATTTCCATACGCGGATAAAAAAAAGTTTATTATTGTTGGTTTTCTTGGTCACAAATCAAGTCAGTTTGGAAAAGAAAACGTCACTATCCGCTTTTTTGTAACCAGTAAAAAGTAAAAGAAGAGTTCATCAGTGAACGAAATTCCCACGATTTTCCTCTTACCCCAAATGTAGTCCATCAGCCACGACATGATGCGTGGTGGTGTGTGAAGTTTACTCATTTATTCCGATGCTAGTGATGCCCAGAAAAACTAAAGAAAACTCCATTTTTAGCATCGCGTCCACAGCATTCCCGCATCATCGTCATCATCATCAGTAGCATCATCATCGCACTCCCATCAAAACTCGCCGAGATTTATATAGAAAAAAGTCACTACTAGATTTTCTAGTAGTTCTTAGCACTGTAGGTCATCATATTAACTATTAAAACACAACCAAAAGTTTGTTTCAAATCTAAAAACTCCAGTAGCAGCCATCTTGCAGCCGGAATTACTTTCTTCTCCAGGACTTAATTTGGTATCACTCCACGCCTTGGATGGAGGTGTGGCCCAAAGTCCCTTTTTCTTTTTTCCTTTCTTTTCCTTTTTTCATTCTGTTCTTTACCCCAGGAATGTTTAAGGAGTTTTGCAGTCCCACACACAGGTGTGAAAAGCCAAAAAAATAAACAAAAAACAATATTTCTTCATAAAATTTGTACAGGTTCTGCTGACCCAAAGATCGAAGGCTGGATAAAATACATACTCTACTGGTTGAACACATCTTCTAATTTCATGGTCTTTCTTGATTTGTATTTCAATTTAATTTTTGTTTATATAGTGCTTTTATCAGTGGTCACAAAGTGGCTTTACAGAATCAAACAAAAATGAGTGAGAAAATATGTATGAATCAGAAATATCAGATTTTCCCTGATGTGTAAGCTGAGGGTGACGGTGGCAAGGAAAAACTCACTGAGGTGACGACAACTTTGCAAGGAACCAGACTCAACAGGGAACCGATCGTTGTTTGGGTGATAACCTATAGCAGAGATTGATCTGCAGTCATACTGTGTGTTTGTTCCACAGTTGGAAGTTCAGTACAACAGGAAAGGAGTGTAGTTGAGTTATATGGAGTCCACTTTTGTTATTGGAGACTCAGATTTTAAGGATTTCAATCCTGAACTATTGAGTGATTTCAGTCACAGTCCATCAGAGAACAGCAGTCTGCATGAGCCCCAGACCAAGACCATCTTCATGTTAAAGTGTAACCACCCCAGTCAACACATGCATCCTAAACAGATCACATGGGGCCTCCATGCGGCAAGATCTCCAACCAGAAGCGGGGCACCAGAATGAGCCAGCTCCAGAGGGCACAGGGGGTCTGGATCACTGGCAGAAATAAAAAAGTTCTTTCTACATTGTAAAACAATGCTGATGGCGTCCAAAATATGCAACAATCTCCTTTGAACAGTTGATATTGCGATGTCTGCTACTTATGCTCTGTAAATCCTCCTTCATAACTCATCTAATCTGAGGTGCTGTTTAATTGGTGATTTCTGCGGCTGATAACTCTAAGGTTTTTTCTTACTTCCCTGGGAAGGACTTCATGAGAGACAGTTTCATCATGGTGCTCAATGGGTTTTGCAAAGGCGCTTGACAATACTGTTTTGCAAGAATTGTTTCTAAAATACTGAACTTTGTGTCTTAAAATAACAGCTGACTGTCATTTTTGTGTTATTTCATAGTTTTGAAAAAATAAAAAAATTAATCCCAACTTGTATCCAAACCTTTGACTGGTACTGTACATCCGATGATTGTTGCATGCAAGTGTCTGTGTATTGGTTATGAGGAATAACTGCTTTTTGTCTTTTGTGTAGGAGAAAACTGATATTGAAGGCACCTTATTTGTATATGCCAGGTAAATATGATCTCTCTATATATTTGTCTTACACTAACATGACTTACTTCACTATAGCCTTAAAAGTAGCGTAAATGCTTTTCTTACTACAATCTGTATATTCTTTGTGTTATTCCTGCAGATCAGCATCGCCACGTCACGGTTTCACTATAATGAACCGTCTAAGCACTGAGAACCTGGTGGAGCCGATTAATAAAGATTTGGAGTTTCAGCTTCAGGATCCGTTCCTTTTGTACCGGAACGCCAGCTGTAAGTGTGTGAATGTCCACTTTGTTGCATCTTAGAAGTTGTACAATGACAATATTTGCACTGATGTACATAGACTTTTATTTGCATTTTTGATAGATGCTAAACTGCATTATGGTGCTGAGTACCTTGTATTATGTAATTACAATTAAAGGTTTATTTATCTATCTAGAGCTACTTGTAATTCCTGCTTCAGGGTGTGCTTCCAAATTTCCACATGTAATTGCCTAGCTAAGCAGCTTTCTTTTCAGCAGAACGCAATGAGCATATGCACAGATCAGCCATAACATTAAAACCACCTGCCTAATGTAGTGTAGGTTCTCCAAAAGAGCTCCATCGAGGCATGGACTCCACAAGACCTCTGAAGGTGTGCTGTGATATCTGACATATACTACTTAAACTTAATTATCTGTAAAACTTAAAAAAGTGAGGCCACCATGGATGAGACCCAACCGTCTACACTGATGTAAATGAAAACATGATTCATCAGACCCGTCACATCTTTTATTGTTCCGTGGTCAAGTACTTCAGTTCTCCTCACTTGCCCATTCTAGGCAGGACGTGCTAGTTTATAAATGCATTCATCTAGCCATCACAGTTTGTCCATTGTTAAAGTCTCTCAGATCCTTTTGCTTTCCCCATTTGTCCTGCTTTTAACACATTGCCTTAGAGTTATTCAGGGCACCCATCATTGGTTTAAATGTTATGGTTGATTCCATGACAGCACTGCCATTTATCTATTGTAACACTTCATTAAGCATGTAATTTTTTTTTTTTTAATCAGTTTTCAACCCTGAATCTAAGATGACGGTTTATCATTTTTTAATATGTTTTCCTATCTCTCACCTTATATACGTATGTAATTTTTTTCCTCCCCTGAAAACGATAAAATGAACGTTTTGCTCTTCGGTAAGTAGCAGGGTTGCTTATTTTTAGCATAGAATTCGGATTTCTAATCTGAAAGACTAGAACATGAACTCTTCTCCATTTGGCAGCACCACACTGCTAAGTGTTCTCTGGAACTGGGATATTAAATTGCATTTACTTTTGTTACATCCCTACAAAAGATCCCTAACATGATCGATGAATGATAAATATCTTGTAATATGAAGACGGGATGTTTAACAGCGTGTAGACTGGTAGTAATTTCATCACTAAGATCCATAATGTTTGCCAGAGAGAGCGGTGCAATAACTTGCAGCAGAATGGAAATTGGATCTTTATAGTGCACAAAAATAGAATATAAAATCTCAAATTAATTTTTTTCTACTAAATATTAAAGAGCTTCTGACACTAAAGGCTAAAAAGAAAATAAAACCTTTTGAATGCTGCTTAAGCTTTTAAGAAGGGATCCTGTCCTGCACTATCACTTTTTTATTTTTTGAAAAAAGGAAGAAATTATACAAAAGGATGAGCGCAAATCTTCATAATTAATCTATCTATTGACTACTTGCTATTTAAGGCATTTCGTTTTCTCCTCAAATAATCCTTATTTTCTGATAGCCCTGTTTTCCCCCCCATAAGTAACATGTTTCTATATTGCCTCTCCAACAAAGATGCACAATCTAGGATTTCATTCAGTCACCTTTAGCTTTGATTACACTACACAAGTACAGTAGTTCAGGTTTGACAATGATCCCAGAACCACTCTTTCAATATTTGGCTCCTGGATCATGCCTTGTACCATATGCCATATGCTGTACCAGATAACTTTGCTGAGCCAAGACCTGAGCAAGTTTCCTCCAGATCACAGACACTGACTCCAGAGTCTTGTACAGTGGACACTACGCAACACTTCATGTATTTCCCTTCTTTCTTCTTCCTGATGCACCCATTGCTCTAGAATTACTCCAAAGTCCAATCTTTATGCTCACTACAATATTGAAGCGTTTTTCTGATGAGTATAAATAATAAATGGTTTTCTTTTGGCCACATAACCATTTAGTCCCAATCCTGAGAGTTTTCATCACATTGTGTGTGGTTAAGGAACTACTCTTACTTTCACTGTTTAACATAGCTATGTTTTTTACTTACAATGCAACTTGCTATCCAAGATTTTAAGTGATCTCCATTCATGATATTATTTTTTCAGACCACATTTCTTCCACAAAGTTGATGGTTCAGTATTATCTTTCCAGTTTTTATGTGTTGTTAAAGGTTTCTTAACCCAGTTCCAGGAATTTCCTTAGCTGTTTCCTTTGCTTGATGCAGCCTGATAATTTGACCCTAATCTTTTTAACAGATTTCCAGACATCTCATTCGATGAGCTTAAAAAAATATATTGGATTGAGTTTCTCAGTTTGTATGGATGGAGAATTGTTGGTATGTTTTTGGTGGATTTTATGTGTAATGGTAAGAAGGTTGTAAATTTAAACCTGATGTGCGTTCGTTGCCTCCATTAACCATCAACTTTGTGCTTGAATTATAGGAATTCTAGTCACTTACAGGTTGCTTTTGAGCAAAGCATATGCTTAAAAAAGAAATGCATGGAGTGCATGGAATTAAGCAATATCACACGAGAGGGAGTGCTGTTGAACTGAATATCAGCACAGATGTCATGTAGTCGTAGGCAGTGTGGTTGTCATTTTGCTCCGCCAACACACACAGATCTGCCACTGGACTTGATTGTTGCTAAGCAACAAAATGTTGATCATGTTCCTGCACACTAGATTAAATGTTACAACAAGCCATGCAGTCTTTCCAAAAAAAAAAAAAGTCCATCTTCTCTGTAAATTGCTGGTTACAATGTAGCGTTAAGCTGCAGACCAACAGTTAGTGTAATTAACAATTGTCGGCGCACCGGTGACACGGAGCGATACACATGCTTGAACGTCCCAGTATTGTTGTACTATACATCAGGACTCATGGAATCCCTCTTGTCCAATCAAAGTACTTGGTCAGTTTGAAGTGTTGTATAATGGAGTCTATACGTAGCTGATGTCCTGCTGTATGAGCAGATCAACAGCTTGGCTAAATTAGGAATAAAATCTACAATTCTTAGCTGCTTGAAACTTTTTGCAAACGTTGGATAAGGTTATAGATAGTGAAGTCTTGTATTGCGGAAAAGAGAGATGTTTATACCTGAATTTTTTTTTTCAACTTTGAATGGTTAACATTAAAGCAGGTTCATAGAAATGCAGGACTCCACTGTTGTCTGTATATACACACTTTAGATCATGTCACAGGCCCTTCGCTAATGGTTTCCAGGAACAATGTAAAATGTTCAGGTCGGATGTTCGAGAGCTTCCAGATCTTGGGAGAAATTAATAGTGGTTTTAAATTGTGCCATTTGTCATTTTTTTAAGCTAGTTATACTGTAGCTATGAGGGTGATGTTAGTAACTAACATTAACATGTTTTTAATTAAACATTGACATTGAGTTACTTGAAATCACTGAAACAGCCCACATTCTACAGGCATGTACAGAACAAAAAAGTTTCCCTACTGGCTTAACGCTTGGATGTAGAAGCAGGCCTAGTAATCAGTTTATATCACGGGTTTATGAGGGTTAGTTCTCACACTGGAGGATCATTCTATCAGTCAGTTTACAAAGGTAATATGCAAAAGCCTTACCTCTGTTAGTACCATTTAAACATCTTCCAAGTGTCTTCTGGAAGACGATCTTCCCCTTGCGCCGAAGGTCATGAAGTTCATGATTGGGGTTCGAGGCCAAGCCAAGCAGAAGCATCGTCTCGCGGTTGTCACCTTTGGCGAGCTCCATTCTTGCTCCAGTCCAACATCTCCTTCAAAATGTTCAAAGGTTCGTTGCTGGATCTGATCTCTTAACCTGACCAGTCACTCTGATCAAGATCAGGAATTACAGACTAGTAAAAAGAAGGTCCTGAACAGGGGTCTGGTGAGTTGCACATCATTCGTGGCTCTCTTGATTATGTGTAGCTGTAGAGCTCTCCAAAGGGAGAAAGACGACGCGTGGCTGAGAGAACAAAACGAAGTCCCCAAGGCTTCCAGAGAGAGAGAGTGTTAGGTTTGCGTGCTCCGTCTGAGCAGCACGTGTAAGGAGAATAGTGAGTGTCTGAGCTGTCGGCGTGAAAGAAGGCAGAACAGAATTCCTCTCTTATCTGACTCGATCAGAGCGGAAATAGGAAGGGGTTACTTTTGGAGGTGCTATCAGTGTGCAAGACTGAGCTCGAGTCTACATGACCACACACACTGCAGTTTAGGTAACATAATCGACGTTAAGGGATATGAGAGGATTTGGATGCTGTGTGGAGAATTATGTAACTGAATCTCTCTCCTTTTTTTTTTCTTTGTCTTTTCAGTGGGAATCTACAGCATCTGGTTCTACGACAAGGCTGACTGTCAGCGCATAGCACAGCTGATGGTACAGTAAGTATCAAATGTTCGTGAGCTAGGGGAAAAAAAATCCTAACATGCATAAAAATAAAACTTTTAATTGATTGAGCACAATGTGCACCACAGCGTGACAAGTGCTGGGCAAACGCAGTTGCCAACTGCACACTGAGGAACCCTTGTGGGAGCCTAGCAACAAGCTGAACTTGTTGCCACGGATGCTTGTTACCATAGTTACAGGGTTAACTCCGATGTACCATCTGGGTGTAAGGAGGTGCTTATTCTGAAGTCATAAATCGAGTGATGTGCAGTTTCGAAACCTTAATGAAAATAAATGCTTATGAGATTACGTTTATTCTTCAATAGTAATCTCATTCCATATTTTTGTACAGTCATAATACTGGGGTGTTTTTTTTTTTTTTTTTTTTTTAAGCAAGTCCTTAGTTTTAGATTCCTGCATGTATTCGTGTCTTATCAAATGATAGTGTTCATTAGTACACCACTGCCATCTTATGGCCAAAATGTGCAATTGACTCCAAAAGCAAACTATGACCCACAGTGTTGTACAGTATCACTTTCAGATTTAACGCTTGGTGTTTGTGTGCATTTTAGAATAGTGAAGCAAGAGACGTTGCGGGCTCAGCAGGCCTCTCCAGATCGTGGCCGGACGAATGGTTGTGTTGAAACGAGACCGATGGATATCCTGCAGCTGCTGAGCAAAGCCAAAGAGGAGTACCACAGGGTAAGGCTCAAATCGCTCTTATCTGGTCTTCTCATTTTCATACTCATTTTCAAGAGAGAGATTTACTAATACACAAATTTCTCTCTCTCTCTCTCTCTCTCTCTCTCTCTCTCGTTCTATTTCTGTGTCCATATAGAATCAGTCTAATGATACCGAGTCACAGGTGAATACAGATGTTAAGCCAACTCCTGACCCAGTTAAAGTCGAGAGCATGAAGCCCACAGTTATAGCTGCTCAGCAGGAGAAGGTAGTTCTGCATTCACACATTCACTGTTTGCAAGTCATTTAGGATCATTTAGATCCGACACTAATATTAAAGAGTCTATAAAATCAGTATTTGTGATTACTGTATAGAGCTTTGTCGATTTTGAACCGAACAAATGAGTCATTATATAATCAACTGTTCACCAGAACTTAAGTCTTGTATCTCATAAACAAGAGTGCAGTCTGTTTGTGTGTGTTGGCTCAAATATGTACGACTTGACTCATCCTCATGATGTATTGATAGATATATTGAGGACACTAAGCGTGGAGTAATCTAGTAGAATAGTAGAAATAATAAAACAGGATATTTAGTTAAATGTTAAACTCCTGTAGTTGAAGTTGATTTGTATTGTTTGAATGCTGCACTCGTTTTTTAAGTGAGAAAACTCTAGCTATAAGGAATGGGATACTTTTAATGAATCATTAAACTTTTTTAAAGGTTTAAATTGTAACAAAATCTGAGAGAATGCGATATTGATTTGGGATATTTCGATGATAGGATAAAGTCGATGATGATTGAATTCGCAGTTCTGTAAGCGACACCCAGGTATCAGGAGGCGACTGGTGATTCCCATACCTTATATTAATGCTGGCGAGCATCAAATTGTCAGATTAAAATGAAAAAGTCAAACCTATACCCGCCAGTATAAAATGTTTGCTTTGTGTTGCATGTAGGCACTGTCAAACAGAGAAGGCCCTGCTGAAGGCATTAAAACGGCGGCGCTCTGTAGTCACTTTGCAGCACACGCTCCTGCTCAGTCCAACTAAATTTTAGCAGCCAGTCACTTTTTTGGCACCCCACCGACCTGTAATGCAGCGTACCAGTGCATGCCCCAGCCAGGATACGCTGTAATCTCCCGGCATTTTCAGATTTTTTTATTGTAATAAATATTGATGATCAACGTGGATAAAATATTCTGATCATATTGTTAGGCATATCGCACAGCCTTTCCTCTACCAATCATGTTTTAGTAGTGCACTGCATGAAATCAGGTTGATGCAGTAAAAATCTTCCGTTAATGTTCGCCTCAAACGTCAGAGTGTGATCTCTGTGACATTGGCCATTGCAGTGGCTGCTGGTGCCAGATGGGCTGGGTTAAATATTTAAAAAATTGCTGCTCTCCTGGGAGTGGCTTTCTTTAACTATATAGCATTCTAGCATTTGTGTTCAATCCGTGTACCATTTGTGTCCGTAGCAAACACACGGGGTGGTGAAGCAGATCACAGTGGAGGAGCTGTTCGGAAGCTCTTTACCAAAAAACCCGACCCCTCCAGCCGAATCGATTTCTGGCGAGAGTTTTCTGCGTGGAATAAGCTACGGCCCTCCTCCCGTCGCCTTGGAGCCCCTCCTCACACAGTGTCTCTCAGGAAATCCCCTCCTCCCACAGCACTCCATCTCTCCCGGGCTAATGGCTCCAAGTGGGGCTGAGAATGTTCCAGCACTTGGTGGGCATCGTGGGCAGACTGGGCCTCAGGCCGCGCCCCAATATATAAATCCACTCAAAAATGACAGCCACGGGATCCCCAAGCCGGCAGCAGTGCCGGGATTCATGCCCAGCACACTGGTCACGCCACAAAGTTTCAGGGAACCTACACCCAAAGCACCGGCAGTTTTCACCAGCAAACCCGCAGCATCCACACAAGTAAGCAGCGCTGCATCAGAACCGGCATGTATTTCTTTGTTTGATTGGTAGTGCAGAGTAAATATACATGCATGTTTTGTAATGGACTGTTTTTCTTTGTGTCTCTTGCATACTTAATTTGTCTGCCTTTCTCTTCTGGTCATCTTATGAAGAGTAAAGAAGCCGGTTCCTTTGCACAGCCGCAAGCCCCAAATCTTGTCAAACCCATTCCAGTGAGTACACATGTTTGAGCACATGTATGTGAAAAGTATGTATTTTGCCAATGTTATTATTACTGTCCCTTAATTCTTACTGATCTCTGTGATCCTGACTGAGTCTAATTTGAGTGTTTCATATCCTGAAAATCTCTTGCTATTAAAATGGCTTTGACATTGATTAGTAATATGTTAGTTATATTTTATTCAGACTTGCTGTGCCACTTGCACTATGTTTGTTTGTTTGTTTGTTTTTTACAACACTGAATACTGATAAATTGATATTTTGTGAGAAACATCAACACTAAAACTTTAAAGAGATTGCATTTAGATATTTCACATGTATCACTGGACTGAAAGCATGCACATGCTTTAATGAGTTTTTCGTCTCGTTTCAGACCAAGGCTGGGCTAGTTGTGCCAGGCGAGGAGCTGTCGTTGCTGCTTTCCCCCAGCGTGTTCCAGCAGTCCACTACAAAAGCACCAGAGCTGCAGAGAAACCCTGCTCCTCCACCGTCACCCCCTGCCTCTCTCGGGGCTGCAGAGCTTCCCTCAACAGTGTACAGCAAGGCACAGCTACAGGACGTTCTCATACATTTAATAAAGGTACACGTTCAAGTGGAGTATGAATACATTTAGCTTACGTTTGTAGATATTGGTTTTTTTTTTTTTTGTTTGTTTGTTTGTTTTTTGCCCTGCTACAACGGAAAATTTGACTTGGTTTCTGTTTTGTCTTTTTTAAGAACGATGCCCAGTTCCTGAGCACTATCCACGAAGCGTATATGCAGAGCCTCACCAAAGACCTCAGCAATGTCAAACTATAGCCACTGACCCCAAACTCCCGGACTCAGCGCTATTACTATCAGCCCAGGCGGCTGCATTTAGGACAGAACCACCGCAGACTGGTGCACACCTTCTCTCATCATATCCTAGTCACAGAGGATTGAATCCAAACACATTTCATTTCAGTGCTATTCTGAAAGTACACAAGCTTCAGGATGACCAGGTAGCCATGTTTGCCTCAGCTCTGAGCCATGGCTATTTTGAATCATGAGGGGAAAACTACTTGCTTCTTTTGTCTTATCGTTGCTCATCTCGTCCTGCCAGGTTACTGGTCACCCTGTGTGACATTCTGTCTAGCTGATGCTAACGGCTACGCTTATGAAAGCAGGTGCAATACAGGCATTTTTGACAGCCATGTTTAAGGATGCATTTCTGCCATTTTTTTTTTAATTATTTATTTTTTTTTTTTTTACTATATTTCTCAAGAACAGTACTCATGTTGAAATGCGACACTTACTAACCTAATATCATTAATTTTAGTTAGCCCTGTTTGTGTTGGTTGTTGCTACAATGAACTCAAGATCTTATGGTGATAAAACCGTACGCTTAATCCAGCAAAACTGCAGCAGACCAGAGCGATGTCAGTGAGTGCATTTAAACACCTTAATTCACAAGCAAAGTACAAACCTGAAGCTGAAGTTCCTCAGTGCTCGCACAGCTGTAGTGTTGTTGATCAGCGACAGTTTCTCTGCATGCTCCTTCAATAAGATTGAGGATTAAAATATTTTTTTTTTATAATGATTCAGCTCTCTGACGCTGCTCTGTGCACTCACTATTAAGGACGTTTTAATGCCATAAGATGTTGTTTTATCAGGATACTTGTCATCCACATTGCTTTAATTTTTCTGCCATCTGTTCATTAGCTTGACAGTATGACCTTCGGATGTTGTTGAGTAAACCAGACCGATACACAACACGATCGCAATCAGATTGATGCCTCACTAGTAACGATAGCTGCACTTTCACGATATTTGGATGCAGGTCTAAATCTGACATATGGTAACCCTGATGGATTACACTAGTGCTTGTGATGCATTTTAAACTGCAGTAGTGTCACTGCAATAAATAAGCTTTATTTGCACTAGACAATAAGAGTACAACTGCTTATTATTATAGCGATAAATTAGTTTGATTATTAATGACATGTTATGAGTTATGAAATCCCTTTTGATCTCTTGGATAAGTTGGTCATGTTTTGAATATTTCAGTCCTTAAGTTTATTCTGCAGGTAAGGTTTTGCTGTTACTTTCATTCGTGTTAAGTTGACTAATAAGCACAAGATGATGACTTGTCAAGATGAGCAGGACGTTTTAAATAAAGTGGAATTGAGTAAACTTCAAGAGCTTGCATTAAATTGTTGGTTTGCAAGATAGCTGACATGTATCTAATAAATGTTCAGAACCTTTCACTGGTTAGTCAAATGCCAAATAAAACGTAAAAAAAAAAAAAAAAAAAAAGCAAACCTGCAGTAGCATATGATTATTCTGAGTTAAAACATTTTCTATGATATAAATTCCTCTGTTTTGTCGCAGTCATTGTTGTTCGGGAGCAATGGGGGATGTTGAAGTACTTAGCTGTGCTTGTTCTGTCTCTCTTGTGTTTAGACACATACAAGCTGTGAGAGTCTTTTTAATGCATTATCTCTTTAATTGCTGTAAATTGATAATTTAACCCCCTTATGTCTGTTGTTTTGTCATTATGATGCATGTTAAGATTTTGCAAGGAAAATCATGTGCGGGGGGGAAAAAAATTCCTCATGTTCCCACAACCATTGTTTTACAATTTAAATTCTGGAACATGCCGGTGCCATCAGAGAAGAAAAACTCCACTGATGTGATAACCTGGTCATTCGGTACATCGACTGACTTGAATTTATTGCCACATAACGTTGTTGACTGAACTGAAGTAACCCCAGATCATAACACTGTCTCCAGAAGCTTGTACAGTGGCCACTATGAATGATGGGTGCACCACTTCATGCACTTCCTTTTTTCTCCTGGTGAACCCATTTATCTGAAGTAGGGTCACTGTAAACTTGTCAGATCACATGAACTTTTCCCATTGCTGCAAAATCAATCTTTTGCTCTACAGCAAATTAAAAACCCTTTTTACAGATTATTGTCATTAACAAGTGGTTTTCTTATGGCCCCACAGCTGTTTAGTCCCAATACTGAGAGTTGTCATGTGTATGGAAATGCTCTTACTTTCACTATTCACTATGGTCAGCTATGTTTTTTATTGTTTATTATTTACCATGCAACATATAAAGCTTGACTGTTCAGCACTATTCTTTCAGGTTTTCATAATGTGTTAAATGGTTCCTAACCCAGTTCCAACCATTTTGAAACTCCTTTGTTGTTTTCTTTGCTTTATCTAGCCCAATAATTCGACCATTCTGAAAAGGCCACATTTTTTAGCCAATGTGTAATCAAACAAATATGATTGTCACTGTCCAGCTTTTGTGCCTTTAATCAGCCATTCAAGCTACATGAAGTATTATGTTCACAAACATTTATGTAGTTTATAGACATTTCACTACTTCAAAGCTAGATGTGGATTAACTTCATAAGTTCAGGACTACACAATCAAAGCAAGTGTATGCTGGGTGATTGACTACATGTGGGGTAAAAAAATAATAATAACTGACCCATCAATAAAAAATTGACCCATCTTTATTTTTTTTATTTTTTTAATCATCACACCACATGATTCTTTCTCCTCAGGCTCAATCCTTTATACTAACTGTATCAGTTTTTTTTCCTCCAAAAACTGTTTAGGTAAGTGTTTATAAAATCTAGAACAGGGACTTCACAAATCTGCTTAAATGCATGTTACTAGAGTATGCACTGATGTAAACATCTAGACATTACCGTCATTGTGCTTTTTAAAAGTTTTGTTTTGCTACTTCAGTGTACAATAAAAACCGTTCTGTTGCCTCTCACTCACTCTTATTCTTAAAGAACCGTATATTTTTAATGACAATTCCTACATGCATATTTGGAATTCGTTGATAATTGAATTGATTGTGATGACTTGATGTGTTCATAACATCAAGCATGTTGAATGTGTGTTTCTAGTTTGTGTATGTGTAGGTGTGTAGTTTTTGAAACAAGGAGCCAAATTTAATTGATCTCAAACTTAACAGATGAATAGTACAATCTTTCATCGCCTCAAACCCTCGACCCTGGAGGTACGAGGCCACAGTGCTAACCGCCGCCATGCTGCCACTTGTGCAGTTAGTTTTCTAGTCTGGGTATAGGATTAGATCCCAAATGGGCAGCCACTGTCCAGTTTTTTGGGAAGACATGCTCATTCAACCAGTTCTCTAATGACTCAATCACACGGCAACATCCATCTAGCAATCTATGTGGTCCAACTAGGAACTGTTAAGGCCAGGAATGACCATTGTATTCATTCCCATGGTAGGACCACTCAACGGTGGGAGGAAACCAGAGAACCCGGAGGAAACCCACTAAGTACGGGGAGAACATGCAAACTCCATACACACGGACCCGACTCTGGGACTCGAACCCAAGACCTGGAGGTGCAAGGCGACAGTGCCACACAGCAAACACAAAATGCAAAACGTCGGTGCAAGTCGAGATTGGGGTGATGTTCACATCAAACAGAATGAAGGGTCATTTGTAGAGTTGTTGCTACCAGATAAGCTGGTTTAAGCATTTGAGAAACTCCTGATTTTGGACTTGCTTGGTGGAAATGAACACCTTCATGCACACTGACCCTCTCTGGATAACCTGCTTCCTGGACCCATATTTTAAGGAAGTGCAATACATAAGGGTGTGTATTTAGATAGCTGGAGCTAGTTACTTTTAGTGTCATAGGTATGTAACATATGTATATGTTTACGTGTTTTCAATCTGACGTGAGAAGGAAGGTTGTGATGGGAACGCAGCAAGTGGGTAACGAAGTATTCCTGTTCCTTGCTTGGCTGAAAGTACAACAATGAAGTCTTAGTACTGTGGGGTCGAGCAGTAGGAAGAGTCAGATTTTTCAGATAGGTGGGTTGATGGTTAGTTGCTGTTTAGT